>JAPYYW010002859.1:0-17843 GCA_030522545.1 Cremastinae sp. A BG-2022a
AGCCTATACACACGCATATACATACCTTTTTAATGTAGTCCGACAGCTGATCTGCCTCTCGTTAGATTCTATACCGTATCACGAGACACACTTCATCTTTTTCTTCTTCTTCTTATTTTTTTTTTCTTTTTTTTTCGTCTCATCTCGAAAAATGTTACTATACGTCTTTCCCAACGCCAATCGATCGATGGTTATCAATCTCGCAAATATGTGCGCTTTTCAGGAATTCTCCTTTTTCACTCCAAAAAAACCTCAATTTCGTTCTTTGACATCGAATTGGAGTTTGACAATTATCATGTATATTACCAACGATTTCGTCATGGTCCTGAACGTGTGAACACATTTTTTTACGCATTTGAATATTATCTAGTTTATATGGTTGAGGAATTATCTGACGCTACAGTTGTTTCAAATTTAACTCTCTCGGACGGGCGCGACAAAAAATGTGACGCGCAAGGAAGCGTGCGGTCGTCGTGGACACTAATTTTTAAATTGTTTTTTGCTGATATTTGTTATTTGACATGTTTTCGAATAAGTTGTGAAAAAAAAAATTTTATTAGAAAGAAAACTACTTTAAAAAATATGTTTAAAAAAACGGGACGACAAATTTCCAAATGGTAAAACGCGAATTGAAATTTTCTGGGATCCAAAAAGGTAGTTCGGCCGTCATATGAATAGTTGGCAACTAATTTATATTGATTAAATTTAAGTCCAAATTATTAACAAAATTAATAAAAACTTACATTGAAAATATTTTTATCACGTGAATGTACTAAAATTGTTGCAGTACAACATTTTTAGAATTGTACATAGTCAAAAAAATTACATATGAGTCTCATTTCCGCAGAAAATCGTCATCCGTTAACAATAAAGTAATTACGTATTTCCCACTATCCCTCATTCCCCCCGGAATTCCCCGTCAATAAAGCAATCAGATATTTTTCCACTGTCCAAATCCCAGAATATTTGTGAAAATTTTCCCGATTAGCTTTGCTTACCTCTC
This sequence comes from Cremastinae sp. A BG-2022a, assembly GCA_030522545.1. NCBI lineage: Eukaryota > Metazoa > Arthropoda > Insecta > Hymenoptera > Ichneumonidae > Cremastinae sp. A BG-2022a. Next base: position 1,004 of record JAPYYW010002859.1, read on the forward strand.
TCTCTCTCTCTTTCTCCCGCTCCCTAATTCCCTCTCTCCTCCCTCACTACACCTCTATTATGTATACGCCCTTTTGCATTAACTGAACCTATACTCCTGTCATCCCAACTCCAAATCAAAAATATAGAATTCCCACCTATTCATTTCCTACAAACATAGTTCACACCCCTCAATAATTGATTCCTCCCTTCCACATGTGCTCCGAAATGTAATCAGATTTATTAAAAAATTTTGTATTTACAATTAATAAATTGAAACAGTGACACGAGAAAGTTTTCGGAGTGTCACAGTCTCATTAACGACCTATAACGTTGCAAAAAATGAGACAAAAATGCTTTAAAAATTCAATCAGCTGTTGCCTACAGTGCAACGTAACGTCGTCTGTCATCCGTTTCCAATACGTCAAAAACAAAAGTTTTTTTATGTTTTCTAGAAATAAATAGAATCTGTGATAAATTTTCTTTATGATGAAAACTTTTCCGAAGCTCAATAACCGATTGGTTTTTTTACAGTTTACATTATTGTGAGTTCTTCCATAATGTACTCTGTGTTAGCCCTTCGTGGTCACCAGGGGTAAAAAAATGACCCCAAGTGCAACTTTACAGAGATTCACAAGAATCTTATATTTTGAAATTTGTATTCAGTGCAAATTTGCGAATTCTCCATAAGAAGCAATTTTAAATATTCACATATTTGAGGTTTTATAACTCTTATTTCATACGCTCAAGAATAAAATATCAAAAATTTATCAAATTCCCACATTTTTTAATATCGCTCATAGATCCTTAACTTTGATTCACATAAAAAATGCGTTTACTTTTCCAATAATAAAGTAAAATCGCGGATGCTCACTTATTTCTGAACATATTTTTACTACTTCATTACAAAGTCGATTAATTACAAAAAATTCTTTAAAAACACGACTTTGCGTGGCTAATTAAAAATATCTACTTATAAATATTTAATTTTTTTCCAAGATTTTACGAAAATATAGAGATCCTAAGAATTCCAATTTGGTAATTCTGATTTTTTTTTTCATTGCGAATATTGTTTTTTTTCAGTATAAAGTACGTCTCTAAGGTTGTTTTTGATTTCTTGTAAACGGTTATAAAATAATAGAAGATAAAGAGCAAAAGTATCGTTTCATAGCCTCATTGCTACAATTTTGATCTTTAGTTTTTTCCTATTTTATGTCCTTGAATTGAAATAACCTTTTATTTCCTTAAATTGTATATAAGTAAACATTTCCATCACAAATTATTCGGACATAAAAAATCGCAAACGAAGCACCGTAATTTTTTTTATAATTTTAACATAAGTTGAGTATTGAAGACCCTTTATTCCCTTTCATCAGAAAAAAAACACCATAGTCTTTACACTTGTCTGAATTTTTATAAAAATAAATTACATTTTTTCGTTGATCAAACATTAAGTACCTATATCAGACCTGACTGAGTAACAAGCACTAAAAATCATGTTCTGTTCCGAACAGTGGCTCCATTCCCATTGTCCAAATAATTCGGTCATGGATACTCAATGTCACTTCGATACAATTGTCTGCATAAGTATTTGATGTGCTTATCAGACCACCGAATTCCATTGCTATATTATCTAAAATAAACAAAAATTTAGAAAAAAAAACGAATTAATTTTTTAACGAGGCACTTGCATGAAAAATAAGTTGTGTAATGTACGAAAATGAAAATAAACATGTTTGATATATGTACAATTTTTTTTTCTTTCCATTTCATTAACACCAGTTAAAGTACGAACCTAAATTCCATTTCAGGCCAGTGGACTTCGCATTATCTACTTTGCCCGTGAATGACACGATTCCGCACCAACTTTTAGCTTTGACCAGAATTTCAGGAATAATGATTACATGTCTACCAGGTGTGAGCAGCCACGTTAAAGAATTGCTTGTTACCTGAATTACCTAAGAACAAATGAATGTTATGAGAAAGTTTTGTAATTAATATTAATTACTATAGAATGTTTTTTATCATTTTGAAATGTCCAATGTCAAAATTTTAAACAACTTTTTTTCTAATTTTGGTTCGAGTTACAAAGATTTTGACAAAAAATATTCGAAATCCTTGCATTTAAAATATTTCTTCTTTGAATTTCCTCAATAAATGTGTCAATAGCTCATTATTTACTTCAATTACCTTAGTAGAAGGAAATATGTTTGGAGTTTTATGAAGGGTGTTGATATTTCCTATTATATGATCTAATCTTCCATATGTTTCACTTATCACATAAATACCATCCAACTGAAACAGATTCGTACGATAAAACATTTTTTCATCATTTTTGTCACAATTAATAATAGAAATATATCTTAATATTACTTTTAAACAATGCGATTGACAATAGTTTGACAATTCTATGAGAGCTTTGGTATGATCTGTATAAGTTTGATCAGGAGTGCAGATAACTTTAGAGCCAACTTTTTCGAGCTTTTCTCTTGTTTCGATCTTGATACTGTCCATGTCACCCGTGATCAGTGTAGGAACATAGACGGCTGATTTTCCATTGTACACATTGAGAGACAAACCATCCAAATATTTCATCCATCGATCTGTGCCTCCGTCTACCGTGACTGTGACTAGAGCTAAAAAGAAGTATTTGAGTAATTTTTAAACCATGTATTACAACTTCATGGAACAATTATGAAAGCAAATTTACTCTAGCGTTAGAAATATAATTTTGTCTCAATTACTTCAAATGTGCTTTGAATTTTATTAAGGAGGTACTTGCATTTAGCAATTTTTAAAGATAATTTCTTCAAAATTTGCATAAACACTCCTTAGCATCGTACACAAGAGTGTGTTAAATTTGAAGAAGTTTCACCATGTCAAAATCGAGAATTAAATATTGAAAAACACTATTTTTTAACATTGAATATCTTGATAACTAAACGGTGAAATCATCTAAATTTTTTCCAGCACTTTAATGCAATGGTTACATTGTTTACAACGTTTACATGGTTTTTCAAGAAGATATCTTATATAAATGAAAATAAGTGCAAGTACTTCCTTAAGAGTATTGAGTCTGTAGAACAAAAAATCAAAAGTTTGACAACACTTTTCTTCCAAATGAAAGCATTTGAGATTAAATATTTATCAAGAAAAGTTGCTGCAAATCGGCTGAAGAAGAACATATTTAAAATTCAAAGTCGTCCAATGACAGATCACAACTATCTATGTGATTGCACAAAAAAATGATGAAATTTTTTTGAAAAATTAGACAAAGGTTTTTCAATGCCATACAAATATCAGTGCAAAATTTTGCTTAAATTAAGAAGCTCATTACCGAGATATTTATTATACAAAATTGCAATATTAAACATGAATTTTTATTGGACGATATAAAAAATAGCCATTTTTAACAATTAACCATAGGACCCTACACTATCCTGTATGATACAAAAACCCTACACTGGGGTTACGTTAACCCCAGCACTTTTTAATTCATATTTACTTTAATATAAACTATTTTTATATTAATTATTTAAATACTCAAAATTTTATAACTTATATCTATACCTCAATATGTTAATAAGGAGCTTCCTAATCGTCGTGAAATTTTTACACAACCTTTTCGAGATATTACTCAATATTATGTAAAATTTTCATATTTTTTTCATAATATTTATTTTACTATTATATTAATATTTATTTTAATATTTTTCATTTTTTTCATCGTTTTCCATTTGCAACACAACATCCTCAAACGTTTTTACGTTAAATCAAAATGTGTGTATGTACCTTCCTTCCATAGAGGCAACAAGATGCTTTTGGAAAGCTTTATTGGCTGGTTCAATATGACAACTGCGTATTTGTAGTGTGATGGACGTTCGATTACAGTTATAGGATTCCACGAAAACTCTTCATGACGATCGACAAGATTTTGCATAACCATAAGATATTCCAAAATTATTTACAAGTACGATGCATGCGGGTATACTATGCAGTTTTTAAGGTTATGTGATGATCCGGTCATGTGGGTTACATCGGAAATAATTTTTTACAGAGCACGACACTAATTATTTCAACAGACAACTTATCTCTTATTTTTAAAAGATATTAGCTTTTAATGAATAATGTTTAAAAAGAGTCTAACTTGCGTCCAATTATAAACTTTCTTACAGTTCTGTCGTGTGACTTTCGTCGTAGGTGGTATTTGAAGGAAACTGTCACATTTTTCGATGATAACAAAGACGTGTTGTTGTTTTCCCACCACATTCATTTATCACAAGTTGGAAATTAAAACTACGATTTTTCGTTTTTCATTATTTTATATTTTTTATTGAAGGAATTAGTTAAATATAAACAAGTAATTTAACCTATATCTCACAATGATTTCGTCTTATATTACGCTTTTTTCGGTATTCATGAGCGTTTTTAGCGATAAGTGCTATTATTTTAATAAATTTTGGCTAAATGCGGCCGACGGCGACATCTTACGCGGGTGGACATATGAACTCGGCTGATGGTTTATCATTTCCACATTTTTCTGAGGTACAACTATGTGAAAAATATAATTATTGAGTCAACTTTTAGTATCGAATTGTATGCATATAATATTCACCTAAAATGTAAAGTAAACTTTAACAAAATCTAACATTTATTTTACATATTTATATACGCGCTGAAAAATGGTGGTAGCCGCGAGCGCGACTGCTGACGGGTTAAAAGATTGTATTTTTATGAAATTTAATCTACAAACCATTATAGAGCAGTTTTTCAAATATTTATTGAAGTCTACCAAATGCGAAAATCATTTTTTAATTAATTCATTCATTATTCCTGATATTAAGAATAAGTATTATTATAATTTTGTATCAAATTGCGTATAGTCGGCCGGGTATCGCTAAAGTCCAGCTAAAATTTTCCTCAATGTTTGCCTATGTTTTCTCTGCACGTACGTTGCATTTTACGCACATTTTAGGAGATAAAGAAATATCTGTTTTTTATTAACTATTGAAATAATAGAGCCGAGTGGCCGAGATTTGGTACAGAGGCTTTGTACACCCACCCTATTCATATCCGTAACGGAAATACTAATTGCTTCTTGGATTTGTTTTATGAATAAGATGATGAAAGAATAAACGAAAAAAATACGTTTGAATTTGGTCGACAAGCAACGTCATCTCTCACAAGAGAGCGAAGAGAATGAAGGTGTTCTATGTTATCGATTACGGATATCCTGTGCGAGCTCTCTGGGACGTAAAACACGGGGAGTGTTCACGTCGCCATAAAAAATGGAGACCGCTATCTCCAATGCTGCGTGTTCTCAATGACGCTTTTTTTCTCAAAATGTCATTCAGTTTTTGCTTTCGTCTCCCTCCATTCGTCATCTCATCGTAGTTTCATTAAAAAAATAAACATCAACTAGTATCGATTTTACGTTAAAAATTCACCTCCGACGCGGCATTATCGTAAGATATCGAATTAAAGTATTTCCGGTGTGTGTTCGACGCATCATCTGTCATTCTCTCGTTTTTGCCTCGTTCATTTTTTTGCTTAGCCCCTCGAAAAAAAAAAACAATGTAAAAGTCTCCAACGCGGTAAATGTTTCTTCGTTATTTCGTCGTCGATTCGACGCATTGATCGATAAAACGATATATTTATCGAATTATATTTTTTACAGCTGACGCTACCAACTCTCGTCACACAATTGAACGGTATAGCCGCAAATAAAACCAGGGTGGGGTCCGAACGTTCGAACACTTGGCAGGGGGTTGAAAAAGGCCCGAGTTACGATGCTCGATTGAAGAAAAGGGGGAAAGATTAGAGTCTCGGAAACAAGGGAAAAAAAAAAACAAAAATGGCACGACCAATTGTTCCCAGCCAGCAGAAGTTGGCCGAAAAGCTGATTATCTTGAACGATCGTGGTATCGGTATGCTCACTAGAATTTACAACATAAAAAAAGCGTGCGGAGACGCCAAGTCGAAGCCTGGATTTTTATCGGACAAAACTCTGGAGTCGTCTATAAAATCGATAGTCAGAAAATTTCCAAATATCGATGTGAAAGGACTGCAGACGATAACTAATCTTCGCAACGAAATAATCAAATCGTTGTCGCTGTATTATTACACATTCGTTGATCTTCTGGACTTCAAGGACAACGTTTGCGAATTACTTACGACGATGGATGCCTGCGGGGTGCACATGGATATTACGATAAACTTTGACCTTACCAAGGGCTATTTGGACCTTGTGGTGACTTACGTGAGTCTCATGGTCCTGCTTTCCAAAGTCGAAGATCGCAAAGCGGTTCTCGGGCTCTTCAACGCAGCTCACGAAATGGTACACAGTCAGTCGGACTCCAGTTTCCCACGGCTGGGTCAGATGATCATGGACTACGATGTCCCTCTTAAAAAATTGTCCGAAGAGTTTGTACCTCACTCGAAACTTCTGAGAAACGCTCTTGCCTCTCTGTGGCCGGTTTATCCTGGAAGAAACCTCTCCGCCGACACCTGGAGAGCGGATCAAAAGCTCAGCTTGGTCGGCAGTCCGGGGCAAATACTGAAAGCTGCTGCGACTGAAACAATGTCTTGCGAAACGCTGAGTCTGGACAGGATCGAGCGTTGGATTATTCTTGGTTTTACTCTCTGTCATTCTTTTCTCAGCCAGGAACAGCCGAACAAACTCTGGACTACCGCTCTGGAATCTGGCTGGGTACTGGCGCTCTTTCGAGACGAAGTCATTTATATACACCAGTATATTCAGACATTCTTCGAAGGAATCAAGGGCTACGGAAAGCGTGTTTCGGAGGTGAAAGATTGTTACAGCCAAGCTGTGCAGAAGGCTGGATACAGGCACCGAGAGAGGAGAAAATTCTTGCGAACGGCTCTGAAAGAATTGGGCCTGATAATGACCGATCAGCCCGGTCTCTTGGGTCCCAAGGCTCTTCTCGTTCTTATGGGTCTTTCGCACGCGAGGGATGAAATTCTGTGGCTCCTCAGACACGGCGACAATCCACCGTCTCAGGGTAAAGGGAAAGGAAAGGCCAGTGAAGATTTGGTCGACCGTCAGCTGCCCGAATTACTCTTCCACTGCGAAGAACTTCGCGCGCTCGTACGAAAATATTCCCAAGTGCTGCAGCGCTACTACGTGCAATTTTTGTCCGGTTTCGACGCTCCGTCGCTTCACCAGATTATACAGAATCTAGCTGTTTGCCCGGAAGAGGAAGGCGCCATTCTCAGCGACTTGTGCTCAGCCATTGCCAACGTAAACGTCAAGCAGGTCGAAGAGAACGAGATCTTCGATTTCCGGGCTTTTCGCCTGGATTGGTTCCGACTCCAGGCTTACATGTCGATCGCAAAATCCAACATGAACCTCATCGACAATCGCGAGCTTGCCGCGTTCATGGACACTGTGATATTCCACACAAAGATGGTCGATAATCTCGACGAGATGCTCGTGGAGACTTCCGACTTGTCTATTTTCTGTTTCTACAGTAAAATATTCGAGGACCAGTTTCACATGTGTCTCGAATTCCCAGCCCAGAATCGTTACATCGTCGCGTTCCCGCTGCTCTGCAGTCATTTCCAGAGTTGCACCCACGAGCTCTGTCCGGAGGAGCGTCATCACATACGGGAGAGAAGCCTGTCCGTCGTCAACATGTTTCTCGACGAGATGGCCAAGGAAGCGAAGAATATAATAACGGCGATTTGCGACCAGCAGTGCAACATGAGCGACAGCTTGCTTCCAAAGTACTGCGCCCAGTTCATATCCCAGGTGGTTAATCGCAAGAAGAAGGACAAGAATAAGAAAAACACGATCGAGATTCACAAGCCTGGCATCGAGAGTTATCGCAAGACCCGAGAAGTTTTGACTACCATGGACAAACTCCATATGGCCCTGACCGAACTGTGCTACGCCATAAATTACTGCCCGACGATAAACGTCTGGGAGTACACGTTCGCACCGAGGGAATATCTGCACCAGCATCTGGAAACGAGATTCGCTCGAGCCTTGGTCGGCATGGTCATGTATTCACCGGAGTCGAGCGAAATAGCGAAGCCCTCCGAGCTTTTCGTCAGCGTTCGGGCTTACATGAACGTTTTGCAGACCGTCGAGAATTACGTTAACATCGACATAACTCGGGTGTTCAACAACGCCTTGCTTCAGCAGACCCAGTCCCTGGACAGTCACGGTGACAAGACGATAGCCGCGCTTTATACCCAGTGGTACTCGGAGGTACTTCTGAGACGAGTCAGCACCGGGAACATCTGCTATTCGGCGAATCAGCGAGCCTTCGTCAGTCTCTCCGCCGAGAGCTCGATTCCCTTCAACGCCGAGGAATTTTCGGATATAAACGAGCTCAGGGCTCTCGCGGAGCTCATCGGACCTTACGGCATGAAAATGTTGAATGAGACTCTCATGTGGCACATTGCCAGCCAGGTTCAAGAGCTGAAGAAACTCGTGGCGGGCAACAAGGACGTCCTCGTCGCTCTGAGAACAAATTTCGACAAGCCTGAAGTGATGAAGGAACAATTTAAGAGGCTCCAGAACGTGGACAACGTCTTGCAACGAGTCACGATAATCGGCGTTATCCTGAGCTTCCGGCAATTGGCCCAATCCGCCCTCGTCGACGTTCTCGAGGAGAGAATTCCATTTTTGCTGAGCTCCATCCTGGACATAAGGCATCATCTTCCCTCCGGTGATCCCATGCGAGTCGTCTCCGAGATGACCTCCGCTGCTGGGCTCACCTGCAAAGTCGATCCGACCCTCACGGCCGCACTGAGATCTCAGAAATCCGAGGTCGACGAGGACGAGCATCTGCTCGTCTGCCTGCTGATGGTCTTCGTCGCGGTTTCCATACCGAAACTCGCCAAAAACGAGAACTCGTTTTACCGGGCTTCCCTCGAGGGACATTCCAACAACATACACTGCATGGCAACCGCGATAAACAACATTTTCGGCGCCATGTTCACGATCTGCGGGCAGAACGACATCGAGGACAGGATGAAGGAATTTTTGGCTCTCGCCTCGTCGAGTCTCCTGCGTCTCGGGCAAGAAGCCGACAAGGAAGCCACCAAGAATCGCGAGTCTGTTTACTTGCTCTTGGATCAAATCGTTCAAGAGTCGCCTTTCTTAACCATGGACCTCCTCGAGAGCTGTTTCCCCTACGCCCTCATACGAAATGCCTATCACGACGTTTACAAACTCGAACATTCCCAGGCATGAGAATAAGATGCTTCGCGAGATAGCATTTTTTTATTCCTCTTTTTTTTTCATATTCTCCCTGCAACAAAGGGATAACCGTGTCCTCCCCATAGTGAAAACATCATATGTACTCCAGACAAGGATGTGGGCATCGGAATACGAATAATTAATTGATCCAGAACATTTACAAACATATTTTCGTCAGACATTTTTTTTTCATTTTTCAGAATAAAATACTTTATTTTGGGGAATTTTCAATAGATCCTCGATAGATACTTTTCTTTAATTGTAAAAAAAGGATAAAAGTAATATTTGTCACGATTTTCATCGAACGATGCCCATCTGCGAATCCAAGAATCTACACAGCTTAAATGCCAATGTTCGATTAAGCGATAACGTGAATAGCAGAAATTTCGTTTTTTTTTTCATCTTAGTTCAAAGTTAATTTAGTTTAATAGAGTAATTTTACTAAATGATTATGTGGCGTCGTCGTTACGTTTTTTTTTCTTTTGTAACGCATTTGATAATGCCCAAAGAAATACGTCAGAATTAATGCAATGTGAAGCGTGTTAGAGTATTATATTTTTATTATTTCGTTGCTCGACTTCCATTAAAACTCGTTCAAATATTCCAACATAAAGATTATATTTTCGTGCAAACATCGTGCTCTGCTCTACATTTTCCTCAGTGAAATTTGTGTCGTTCAAATACTATCCAAAAATACGTTTCGAATTCTCCTGAACGTAATGGAATTCGAAAATGATATTTCTCATAATAAATAATAATTCGGAAGAAAACATTTTTCCATTGCTTTTGAACGATGCAAATCTTCTTCTACTTTGCTCCATCTTTTTCACGTATCAGTAATATCAATGTAAACATCCTTTATCCATGCGTAGCCTCGAAATATATCAATTTTTAGTCACGAATTTTGTATAATGTAAATTACAACTATTTTACAATAGTTTCTACGATAAATAAAAGGTGTCTGTCTGACCAATAATGCTTTTTATTTCTTAAATGTTTCCTCAACATTTCTACGTTTAATTTTTTCGACAAAAGATCACGCGCATGGAGAAAAAAATCTGCAAAATTTGATGTGAATTCCATTAAAATTTACTGTATTTTCCATCACAAGTACCTTTCTGGCAAGAAAAAATCACTATTGGTAATGGAAAACTGAAAAAAGAGCAATCGACATTTCATCGAAATGAAGAATGTGAAGGTAAGAACTTGACGAATTTTTACAGTGTAAAAATGTAGACAGTAGACGACTGACTCTTGAATTTTTACAGTGTGAAACTTGGAAAAAGTAGATTGAGTAACCTACGATTTTTTAGAGTATGAAACTTGAAAAAGTGAATTAAGTAACCCACGACTTTTTACAGTGTGTCAAGTGTACATGGAAAAAAAAATCGATAAAATTTAATATGAAATCCAGTAAAATTAACAGTATTTTCCATCGCTAGCGCCTAACGATAAAAAACATCAATATTTGTCATGTATTTTGACGAATTTTTACATTACTTAATTTTTTAGTGTATTTTTAAACGCCTCGAAGAGGCACATTACCCATGAGAAACGTTTATTATAGACGTCAAGAAAAAAAAATTGTGAACACTGTATTGAATTTCTATTGATCATTTTTAAAATGCCTCAGGCTGCTAAAATGACGATTGCTTTTATAAAAATTAAACAAGTACTTATCAAATGGTGCTGAGTTATTGGATACGTTTTACAGGCTGCATAGTGTAATTTCTAAATTGAATTGAATCTCAAATTTAACATTGCTTGTGACAATGTTCACGATTTCAATCGGTGGTTAATAATTCAGTTACCGTTTTTTTAAAATAGATTTTTTAATTTGTACTCAGCACACTGTATATTTTATGGATTGAGTGTATATTATTTCTATGGTAATTTTTGAAGTCTTTTTTTTCACGGTGGTCACTATACTTTTTTTACAGTAAAAAACTGCATTTATTCCTGTCCACATATTAAAAAAGAACGTCTGATCCACTATTGTCTAATTAAAAGTCCATCAAAGTGACTGATTTACAGTGAGAAAATGCACATTTTTTTTTTATTCTTGTGATTTTTACTTATCGATTTATTATTTTTCTCTGTGCATAGTTTATTTCGTATTGAATGAAATAATTTTCATTCGAAGGGTTCATTAGCTTCAAACTACGAATTAAAGTCGAATTTTATACAATGAGTAGATAAAACTCATCGTTAATGTAAAATGTATGCTTTATTTAATTTTTTACAGTGTTGTTTTTTTCTTTTTTTTATAATCACATTAACGTAGCACAAAAATGATTCACAATCATATTCTTTATTCATTTACTTTTGTTTTTATTTATAATAATATCCTTAAAACACGTCATGTCCTAAACATTTGGGGAGAAGGAGTGGGGATTTTAGAGGTTTGGGGGATGGTGATGATGTGTGAAAGTAGTTTCAGGCTACATTTGGGCGATTGGTCAGTATCACGCGCAATAAATAGTGTTTACGAATAAATCATGATGCATATTTATCAATGCATTGATCTGTCATTGCAAGTGTAAGGAAATAACAGATAGGAGAAATTACAAAGAAAAAAAGAAAAATTTATAAAAGAGAATTTAAAGCAAAGGACACTTGGTGCTTCACAATATCCAAGTTAACTTTTTTACCAACTCAACGAAAAAATTTTTCATTTCTTCAATTGTCACTTTTATTTGGCAAGAAATTTTTTACTTCCGATTTTCATTGAGCTCAATTTTTTTTGTTTAAAAAATGTATAGATCTTTGATTCCATTGATTATTATTTTTTTTCAAGTAATAAGAAAATGTTTTCCTTTACTTGATTTAATATCGCAAGCGCCTGAAATATTTGTTTAATCGTCATTTAAGAAACAAACGACGAGCGTTGTCTTCTCTGCGTGAATAAATTTTTCAACGAAATGGGAGAAAGAGAATAAAATATCAAGCTCGAAATAATTCCGGATGCACGATGTTCGATAGGTCACCACGTTTTTTGGATCGATAGAAAAAATATAATATGTAATTTGTCTTATTTTTCTTCCTTCTTCTCTTCTCTTTGCTCTGTGGCATTTTATATACAGGTGATAGGGGAGAAGGGGAGGTCGGGCGGGGGGGGAGAAAGGTTATACCAGAGTGCATCGCATCACAATTGGGACGAGAAGCCTAAGCGCAGCTTAATAGAGAAAGAGAGAGAGAGTGAGGTTGGTGCGGGAGGAAAAGGGGAAATCTAGAGGGACAGATAATGGAGGAAATATCTCTTATCGTCGATTACCTCGCACGCATAAACCCCTCACGCAATCGATATTCTAACTAACAACGAGAGAGCTTTGCCCCATTCAATCTCGAGTTTCGAACATTTTATAATAAAAAAAGTCTAGATTGAACAAATGTTTTAAAAAATGATGGATAGAGGGGAAGAAAAAACTTCCCCTTTCGTTGAACATTTTAATCGATACAAAAAATGAACAATATAATGATGAAAAATGAGCTAATTAAAAATTAATTAATAATACTATAATAGTTCGTATTGATCTTCGGAACTGGAGCTTATTGATAAGCAACGTTAAAAAGTTGTTTGGCAGTGTCGCTTGGAAGAGAACGGATCAAAGACTCCGGCTTGTCAAATTTTGAGAATCGAATGGCGCTGAGTCAAGAAAATGGCAGTGTGGGGTATGGAAATAACGGACAAGGCCGTTGTCTTCATTTAATGCAGCTTTGACATTTCGTGACTGCGAAAATATTGGCAGTTCTCTATTTTCTTATTTTTTCCCAGTATAAGGAAAAATTTGTATACTCTGTCGTATCACGACTCGTGAAAGAAGAACTTTATGAGAGAAAAAAGAAAACGATCAGCGTATTATATTGAATGGCGCTAGGGACTCTCGTTGCGTCTACGATAAATGTTAAACATTTACACGGTTTGGTGCCGTTCCCTTTCCCTTCTGTCGTCGTCAGCTACATAAAACTTTGGATATTGATCCTCGACGGTCAAGTTTTAGACGAATGTTTCATTAGTCGATTAGTCGATTCTATGCTTGCATCGAGATAACTAATGCACCATTTTACTAATCAAATGAGTCGCTATGGCGAAAAATTAGACAAAAATACACACGCCGTTACGACTGTGTGAATTACACTTTACAAAAGAGAACAATACTTGTAAATAATTTTTCAACAATTTTGTATGATGAAAGGAACGCTCTGTTATCGCCAGGAAATTTTTCCATTGTTCAAGTTAGCATCGTTGGGACACAACGGAAGAATATTCTTCATTATTTTCTTGTTAAAAAAAAACAAAAAATTGAGAAAAAACGTCACGTCCCAACGATGATAACTTCAACGTCAAGTTCTTTACTGCGTTGGCTAATTAATTCAAATTCGGGCATTTTAATCACTCATTTGAGCAGTTAATAGCGCTTTGACTATCATTAATCGGAATCATATTTAGAAAAAGAAGAACCTCATCGATATTTATATTTTGTGTTCTCCTGGCCCTTGTGCAACAATGCCAATTTAGTTTTTGAGTTTGTCACTCGTCGTCCTTCAATCTGTTTTTGCTCGTCAATCGTGTACTCGCCCCTGATTACAAAATACAGAGTAATATCCCGCTATAATACAGATCTGATATAAAAACAAGTATTTTTATTCGCATTTCCCATTATCAGTTACGTTTTATAATTAATCGTTTATGTATAGTGTCGGTTATTATTTACAGAGGTAATCCCATCATTGCTTTCTTTCTTTCTTTTTCTTTTTTTGTTTTGTTTTCGTAATATCACTTTCTCACAAATTTTTTCTCCACTTGTCTCAACATTACGGGCTACAATCATACTCGCACTCACACTCGAACAGACAAAAAATTACTCTACCATACTCCTGGTTCGTTTTTCTCTCACGACTTCTAATTTATCTCGTCTGGCTATGATTTCCTTCCTCCTTGTTTCCTTCGAACGTTCGCTTTAATAATCACATTGCGTCTATTGTACATTTTCACATGACCCGCAAACTCGGATTATAGCGATTTGGCTGGCTACGCATAACTCTTTTTTCGACCACCAACCAATTAAATTATTCTCCATTGGTTCCAATTTTGTTTCTTTGTTTTATCTTTTCCACCCTATTTTTTTCGTCACCAAGATACAGTCACGTTTTATTAATAATTCTTCCATACGATAGTATTTCATTTTTCTAAAACCACGAACATATGTCGATCTCCAAGCTTGAATAATCGAACATAATGGAGACTGAAAAGAGAGACAAAAAATCATATCCACGTAATCCGTTTAGAAAAATAGTTGCGATCGATTATTCCAGTTATGACCTTTCTTTGTAGTTTCTTGTGCTTAAAATGAACGGCTATAACGAGTTGAAAACTAGAACAACCGATTTCTTGCGACGTACATATTCTTCTTTCTCATCACATCGATATATTCAATAGGGCTTCCATTTCTAAGACAATTTCAATCTCAACAAACAAATTTACGTATTTTAAAAAAAAATGGAAGTTCATTAAAATTTTGGTCGCTTCTTTAAAACCGAAGCACTGTTTTTGTTATTTTTTATATAAAAAAAAAGTTTTTTTTTCAAATGCAATTATCTACAAAAGAATTGTACCAATATTCGAGGGGAAATTGTACATCGACTCTTTTTTTTCGAGAGTGTACGTTTTGAGAACGAAATGAAAATATTATAATATGAATAATGGTATATTTGTAATATATGCAAAACGTGCCTCAGACAGATTCTATTTAGCACCCGCGAAAGGGGTTTTTTTTTCTCTTTCTCTCCTTCTTTGGTCCACCATGGCTATCGCGTAAAACGCATTCACCGTGCATTTCCCGTTATTGCGAAATGAGAAGAAAAAAAAAATCAATATAATATAATATAATGTACAATTTTCACTGACAAAGATTCTCTTCCTTGCGCGTTCTTTTGTTCTCACCACGTAGCTCGATAAATTATAAACGGCAATGTTCAACGGTTATTAATATTAATAATCGACAATAATAATATCAATAGTAAATTGTTATGATTAATAATAATCATAGAGGGCTATAGTCTATATAAAAATGTATTAATTCGCATTTTGTTTCATAGTTTTCTTCCTCCTGTTTTTGTTCGGTCGCTCGATCGCTCGCTCTCACCGTCAGAACTCGTTTCTTTCAATTGGCTAATAAAAATTAGTATAAGAATAATACCATTATCGTCAAATCGTTATTATATATATATTATATATACTATAATGGTACAGAGATCAAACGAATGACCTGCGATAGTTTGGTAACGCTGAACGCTCATCCTCTCAGCCCGCTTCAAAATCGTATTCGCAAATCATCGAAAAATTATTATTCTTTTTTCTGTTTTTTTTTAATATATATATTATATGGATCGAATAATATTGAATAGAGTCAAGATTGCACGATTTGTTCTCGCATTCGCAGATATCTTCCCCGAGGATCGTGTGTGCCTCCTCTTTCATTTTAATCCTCCGATTCGCGAATACGAATTTTGCGTGCGTCGCAATTGGAACGTGTCTTGTTAAACCTTGATAATAAATGATGCTTAAAAAATTCGATAGAGCACCCGAGTGTCGAGTCAACCCCCACGTCTTCTTCCTCGCGGGGCCTTTTCTATCGAATTTTTCAAGCGAACGCGACGACGACGACGACGTCGACTTCTCGCCGGCCTGATAAATCGAGTTGCGAGTACGTGGCTCGAACATTCGGAGAAATATTTCGTCCATCAGACTGTTGCTGCGTTAACCCGATCAACCCCTCATTTCTTCATTTATCTTGAAAAGAAGAAGAAGAAGAAACGCATCGTCGTCTCTATGCAGAGCGACTCACCGAGAACAAAGTCACGCTCTCTAACGAGGTAAAAGATAAAAAAAAACAAAAAAAAATAATAAAAAGTTGCATTGTCGCCGCGATTTGATGCCTCTATCGTGTTGCTCGAAGAATTGGAAAGGAGCATCGCGTCCGAACGCTCCGTTTCTTCCTCTCGTGTATATATATATTCATAATGGCGGAACTATGCGGGTTGGGATTGCCGATAGATAATCGCTCTGGAGGAGGGTCTATGTTCGTCAGACCTTGTTGTGATGGTGTCTCATCTCGTAAGCGGTACCCCTGCCACCTCCCCCGGAGCCCGAATAGGCACCGGCGTACAATTCTGGGTGATTGGAACGGCTGTGGCTCCCTGCTGTATTCCCCCCGCCGCCGCCGGGTGGTGCACTAGCTGTGGGAACCGAGCGATAGCCTGTTTATAAATATTCTTTTATAACAACCGTTTTACCTGCGAGGCACTATATATAAATCATGCTGTTAAATAAAAATCCTTTTTTTTTGGCCTCTCTCTCTCTCTCTCTTTTTTTTCAACCTCTCACAATAAGAGCTCATGGAGCAGGAAGAGGGTGGAAGGTACTTTGAAAAGAGGGTACAATAATGACGAATCGGATTGGAATATGAAGAAATTACGATCGTTTCAGACACGTGCTCAATTAGATCTCGTTATACTTTCAAATATTGTCTCTTTTAAAAGGTGGCTCATCAGTGACAATGCTAGTCAAAATCGTGACGTTAATAAACTTAATAAAACGTATCATAATCTTTCAAAATATTATACGTAAATA
>JAPYYW010002860.1:0-17831 GCA_030522545.1 Cremastinae sp. A BG-2022a
TACTTGAAAGAAGCTTCCTTTAGTTTTTTAAAAAAATCCTAAGATTATGAATTTTTAAATTTTCATACGTACGTAGCAAGTACAAGTCACCTTGGATGATCTTGAATTTTGAGTATGTTGTTCTTAATAAACTGAAGCTCTAAAACCACATGGTATGGAGATGAATTGAAATAAAAACTTTTGATTTGACTGTTCTATGGTAAAAATGGTTTTCTGTAGAATTTCTTAAAACTTTGTACATATGTACTTTAACGTGGTACTCAAGTGTGTGTCAAATTTTAAAAGGTTTCTCTATCTAGAAATCGAGATATTTATTATAGAAAATCATTTTTGTAACTTTCCATAAGAGCCTGTGTTAAAAAATGTGATTTTCAACATGAAATATCCTTATATCTATATAGAGAAACCTTTTAAAATTTGGCACCAACCTTTATACAGCATCAAAGAAGGTTTATCCAGTTTGTTAAAAAAATCTATAGAAAAAAATGTCAACTGATGATTTTACCTTCAGTTTACATAGGAAGGAAACTTTTGAACGGACTGTCGCAGTAGAAATACCTTAAGGTAGTACTATGAAAAAATCGTTACCGCGTAATAGAGCTCAAATTTGGTATACTTTCAATTTGTATTTCCATACATCTCTCTACAAAATTTCAAACCGATTCACTCATACGTTTACGAGATATTTATTGGCGAAAATTACAATTTTCTGTACCGTCCCATAAGAGCACGTGTTTGATATTGCAATCTTTAACTCTTGATATCTCGACTTCCTGTGGGAATGAAACTTCTTGAAATTTTGTACAGTGCTATGTAGTACATCGAAAAAGCTTCCCTTAGTTTCTTAAAAAGATCATATGGTAATTTTTTTTCACAATTTTCATGTGTACGTAGCAAGTACAAATCACCTTGAATGACCTTGAATTTTAAGTATTTCGTTCTAGAAACAATTTGTAACAACTTTTCTCGATAAACTTGAGCTCAAAAATCACATGGTACGGAGAAAAAACAAACCTGAGTTAGCCTCAAATTATACGGTATAGATTCTTCCGTAGTACTATTTTTCATTATAATTATTTAACCATTTTTTAAAATGTGTTCCATGATCATATTTGTATTTCTTCATTCATCAGCTTTATTTTTATTATTAATTGTAAAATTATGAAAATTCAATTTTTTTTCTACAAAAAATCCAAAATATTAAAAATTAATTGCATCAGTCTTCTTTTTCATTTCTTTCAATTCCTGTATTCTATTTTTATATACAGAGTGTGAAACGATTGTGAGAATAAATGTTCATAATGCTGCTTTAAATTATTTTATTCCTTAATCATTATATCATATTTATTATTCCGTATTATTGTTCTGTAAGGAAAGAGAAATTTAATTTATGGCAAAAAAATTATTGATAATATTTTTTTGTTTGAATAGGCAATGACCTTCTGGAGTCTTGTCCCTTCTTCCGCAATGAGATCGGCGGCGAGGGCGAACGCGAGGTCGGACTCACCCGATGTCCAAATCCAAACGGTGTTCACAGGCCGTCCCTGGCCTACGGAGTATCCGTACTCGAACCACCACCCGGTGAAACACTCTGGAAACATACTTGTCCGTTGCAGAAACGTTCTCTGCCGATTGAGAGCGTGGACGAGGGTGCACATTATTACAGGCGTTATTTTCTCGGTACTATTACTTATCGTTAAATTTTTTTAAAAAACATCCAAAAACTTGTATATAAAATTATAAAAAACTTTCCAAAATTTATTGCCGATGAGGGGAACTAGTTTGAAAAATGATTTGTCCAAAGTGCTGAAAATTGAATCGCATTGATTGTTTTGCCAGGCCGCGAGCATCAGAACTGGTTTGGCATGGACGAACAATTGGGCCCAGTGGCGATCAGCATAAGAAAAGATGGGAATCAGTATCGAATAATCGTGCGCACGTCAGAATTGCTGACGCTCCGAGGAACCGTGCCAGAGGAGGCTCTGGGGATCAGACCGCAAGGCAGGCTGCCAACGCGAGAGCTTCTCGAGCTCGTTGCACCGGAAGTTCAACTGGGATGCCTGAGGCTCGGCACTGCTGCAGCCGAGGAAGCTGTTGCCAGACTCGACGAGCAAGGACTCTCCAATCGGTACAAGGTCGGCGTGCTTTATTGCCGATCCGGACAGCGCACCGAGGAAGAAATGTACAACAATCAACATTCCGGTCCCGCGCTTCTCGAATTTTTAGACACTATTGGTTAGTCGTCAACATTTTAGTCTTCCCATGCTTTTATTAAAAGTGAATTTTCAAGTAAAATCACGCAAAATTTTATCGTTGAATTTTACCTTAAATCAAAGCTATATAAACTTCATCATGGCTTTCAAAATAATAAAGTAATGACAATATGTTTGAATAATTCTAAATGTTTGCTCATAGGCCAGAGAGTAAGACTGCGAGGCTTCGAGGGCTACAAGGCTGGTCTCGACACGAGAACCGATTCGACCGGAACTCACGCTGTAACCGCGAATCATAGAAGCGCCGAGGTGACTCTTCACGTTGCGACGATGCTACCGTTCACACCGAACAACAGGCAACAATTGTTGAGAAAAAGGCACATCGGTAACGACATCGTAACAATAGTTTTCCAGGTGATTCTTAATTTTCCTCTCGTTCTGACAAATATTTTATTTTTCGATAATTAATTTTTTTTTGTTTTAATAACAATAATAATAATAATAATATTACTTTATTGTTGTTGTAATAACAGGAACCTGGAGCTTTGCCGTTCAGTCCTCGCAGAATAAGATCGCAGTTCCAGCACGTTTTCATAATCGTCCGAGCAATAAATCCATGCACCGAAAATACACAGTACAGCGTGGCCGTATCACGGAGCAAGGAAGTACCTATATTCGGCCCGCCGGTTGTATCAGGCGCTACTTTTACGAAAGGCAAAACATTCGCTGATTTTATACTTGCCAAAGTGATAAATGCTGAGAACGCGGCCCACAGGTCGGAGAAATTTGCCACAATGGCCACGAGAACAAGGCAGGAGTATCTGAAAGATCTAACGACCAATTATTCATCGACAACGCTCGTTGATACCGGTCAAAAATTTTGTAAGTGTGCGTTAAATGATAAGAGAATCTATTAAATTTTTTTAAAAACTTTTTATCGAGTAATGATTTGATGATGATTCTTTAATAATGATTTTTTTTCGTATTTTCACAGCCATGCTGTCGTTTAGTAGCAAAAAAAAGCCGACGGTTCGTCCTCGTTTATCCTGCGACGCTTCGCAACGAGGCGCCATATGCTGGCAAGTGATATTGGAGGACAGCAACCAAAATACGGACTGTTATTTGGGAATTAGCATCGACACGATCGTTCTGATCGAGGAGCACTCGCGTCAGATTGTCCTGGTAACGCCGTGCATAGGAGTTCTCGGCTGGCATGCCCAGACGAACAGTCTGCGCTTGTATTATCATCAAGGAGAATGCGTGACGATCCACGTGAGAGGAGATTACGGGGAACGCGACGAGCTTATGGAAATAGTCGCGAGACTGCGAGCAGTAACTCAGGGTTCGCCGGCGTCCGAGCTCTCTCTCAAGAGAAACAGCCTCGGTCAACTCGGATTCCACGTCCAGCCCGACGGAGTCGTAACTCAGGTCGAGAGCATGGGTCTCTCGTGGCAGGCTGGACTCCGCCAGGGTTCCAGGCTCGTCGAGATCTGCAAAGTGGCCGTTTCGACGCTCAGTCACGATCAGATGGTTGACTTATTGAAAACGAGTGCCCAGGTTACGGTCACCGTAATTCCGCCCACTAATGATGGACAACCGAGACGGTAAGAATATTTATACGCTTGTAATAAAATAGTAAAAAATTCGTGCTTGGAATTTTAACATTTTTCGATAAAAGGAATTACTCCGCACTTCAAACGCAAGATAAGCAGAACGCAAAAAATACATCAAAAAAATGTTTGTCTCTCCCTTTGTATAATTTCAATGTAAAATCTATTTATTGGAAGAGTTGTAGTTGAATATTAAATATAAAAAATGTATATTGTTAACTATGCATCGTATAGACTCGAAACTTAGCAATGATATTCTTCAAACTGCACAAAAATGAATTATCAGCATACTTATAAAATTGACATTTACCACGAGCCACTGTAATCTGCTACCCAAATATACACGCTAAATATTTAATCGTTTATTTATCAGGGGTTGCACGCTACAAAACTGTCAATACTTATCCAATAATTACGAAGGGGATTACGAGAATGTGACGAATCCTGATAACACCCCGACCCAGCAGACAGCGATGGTCCATCAGAAACGGTACGAAAGATCGTTTAGCCCGCCCCGTTCGAGCAATAGCTCCGGATACGGGACGGGATCGAGCTCGAGATCGTTCAACGATCCACGGTTTCCACTGGAGGGTACCATGACCAGCAGCAGTAGCGGACACAGTAGCGCCGATGACAGATGGTGAGTTGTCGAGCCAAAAATGTGTAAATTGCAAAAACTTGTCGCCTTCGTGAACCGTTGTGATCGTTGAACGGAGCTACGAGAACAAATTCTACGCAGCGAAAAAAAAACGAAACTTAACGAAAAGTATAAGGAATGACAATGAAAATACGTTCTTGTGAATTAATTCGAGGCTTCGCTTGCAGGTACGAGCTCTCGGAAACTCATGATCAAGATCCTAATCATCGGACCGACGGGACTCCGCCACCTCTTCCGGCTCGACAGACCCACCAAGGGCACACTCCGTCAAAAAGCTCAGCGAGCAAAAACAAAGAAAGGGAATCCCATTACTCGAGCGCCAAGGGACTAGCGGACAGTGTTAAACAACATTATAATCAGCACGACCATTATGCAAAAGAAAACAATTACGTTTCACCCCGAGCGCTTCACGAGAACAGGCACCAAGAAAATTATGGGAGAATGGAGAACTCCACTGGCCGTTCCGGTGATCATGTAACGACGAGCTATGTGAAACTGCAAAAAGAAAAGTATGAGATAAAACAGGAGAACATTTACGCGTCCCAGCGTGAGATGCAGAAAAACGAAGCTTCAAACACGCAGCACGCTCATCAAAAGCTCGCCGCTTCGAATTCGCTGCCGCTCGCCCAGAACGTCGGTTACAGTTTGCCAAAGTCGACGAGCAACAACAACCTGATGCGATACAACGAGTACGAGCAATCGTCGCACGATCGTGCAAATGCCAAGTACGAATACGACATGGCGGGTATCGTCGCGTCCCCTAGAAATCCAAAAATCGATTACGAGCAGAGAAATACGAATGATCGGGGCTCCAAGTACGACAACGAGAGGAACACGAAGCAGCACGAGAACGACGTGAAGAATTCGGATCGTAATTCGAAGTACGAGATTTACGACGAGAGAAGCGAGGAGAGGAGTCGGTACGAGCAGAGCAATCGCATGCACGAAAAGCGATCGAGCGCTTACGAAATTATCGAGAATTGTTACGAACAGACGTACGAGCATCAGTCACAGTTGAACGAGAAGAAAATTGAAGAGGTGAACGACGTGAATCGCGATCCTGTTAGGTACGACGTTCCGCACGATTTCAAAGTTGGCGAGAAAGTTACCTGTCTGAAAACGAGTATGACGGAACGCGCTGTGCCGCACAAGGTCAGCATCGAGTACAGAGGAAAGGATTTTTCTTCGAGTTTGCCACCGGAGATGAGAATTACCGATGGCACGGATATTTCGGCATTACCGAGCGAGGACGAGCTCTCCAACGGTTCCGGGAACGTTTCGCCGAGACTTCGACGAGCGAACAAGCATCGCGGCGGAAATTTGGGTTCATCGAACGGCAGCTCGAGAAATCAGAGCCCGAGACCGAAGCCGGGGGCTCGGACGTCTCATAGAAATTCGGCGAATCTCACTTCGAGCACGCTCCAGGAGGATCTCATGAAACTGATAAATCCTGATTTTATCGCGGATGACAGTCAAACAGCGAATAACAATATTTCAAATTCTGTGGAGAACGGCCAGACGACTAATAGAATCAACAACAATAATAACAACTTGCTGGAAATTCAAAACAGATGTCGATCGAGAGAAAATCTTTGCGGGACCAGTGCGACGACTCTCAGCGTTTTGCCCGTCAATGGGCAAGAAAATGGAAATTCCGGATCGGAAGTTATCCTGACGATGGCCAGGCCGGCTACTGTTATTTCCAATGC
Source organism: Cremastinae sp. A BG-2022a (assembly GCA_030522545.1). Classification (NCBI taxonomy): domain Eukaryota; kingdom Metazoa; phylum Arthropoda; class Insecta; order Hymenoptera; family Ichneumonidae; species Cremastinae sp. A BG-2022a. The sequence goes on from JAPYYW010002860.1 coordinate 6,191, forward strand.
CAGCACGGCGTCCAGCCCTGCACCGAGTGAAAATAAAATGTCGAAAGAAGAGAGGTGAGAATTTGGCATTAGATTTTTTAAACGTCAGATTTGTACACTTTGATGATGTATTATTGGAAAAATAAAATTTAACCTTTTAACAGACTGTCGCCACGCGTTACGAAAATACCTCACGCGGTAACGAAACCATCGAACAATTTGACAACTGTCGATCTTCAGTCAGAAAATGAGATCGAGTGCTGGTCAGGTCATCACAATGATTCTCAGCGTAGGCCATCCAAGCAGCATCCTTCAGATTGGAACGAGGAAAGGATTTTGACGGGAGGGTGAGTCATTCATTTCACCAAACAAAAATAACTATTGAAGATGTTAGTTAAAAATATTTTAAATTCAAACAATGTCGTATGTTTCCACAGAAATTCCGTGCCGGATTTTCAATCGCATCTGTCGACCTTAGAATTAAGAGTGGCGAGGGAGACGCGTCGTCGTCTATCTTTGGAAGACGAGGTGCGTCGTCTTCGAGAGGAAAATCGACGTTTGCAAGACGAAAATCACGTGGCAGCCCAGCAACTTCGTCGTTTCACTGAGTGGTTCTTCCAGACGATAGATCATCAATGAACGAGCGAATATTTTGTATCCCAAGATCGCTAAAAATTATCTTTTTTGTATCTTTACCAGCTCGAATATGAGTTTTTCTATGTAAATTCAGTATTAAAAATATTCAATGTTCGCGCTGATCTCAGTTTAATTGAGCACGCTGGTAAGCTGAGCGAACAGATTTATAATCTAGCTTTACTGCATCGAAAAATAACGTTTCTTAGTGTACAGTGAATCACTGAAAATCTATCAAGATAGAAATCGATGTCGATTCGGTATCTTGCAAAAATGATGCACCTTGAGCAGAGTAGAATCGTTGTTAATTAGCACGACCTGTCATCGAGACGAGCTTGTCGCGCTGTATAATTTACAAATGACCAAATGACCAAATATTTCTAGCGTATTAAGAAATAACACGTTAATTAATCTGTAATTTATTATCTATTTTATATAGCCTTAAAACGTAAAAGAAACCATGGTCAATTTGAAATCTCGTACCCGTTCTTATATCGATATATTTTCACATTTCGACAGTGACCACATTATCACGAATAATAATCACTCTTTTCGTTTTATTTTCCAAGATACCTTTGAAAGACGCGCGCTTAGCGAGTAGAAGATCAAATTTTGGTTTTCACATAACGTTGTGTCAAAGAATTATTAAGAAAATATGTAAATCAATAAAAGAGTTGTAAAAAAAATAATGAAACATCGACTCATTCAATTCAATACAAAATGTACGGAATATCGAAACTTGCTACAATATTTTACTTGTGTAACATTCGTAGAAAAAAAAAGTCGAGAGGATGGACAGGAATGAAAAATCGTGTCGTTTAGAATAAAATAGTTTATTGTAATCCACAGAAAAAACAAGACATATTCGTTTAATGCCTTTACAACTCACTGTACTGTCCGGTTAACAATAACTGCAATATTACTCTCTACTCGAAAACTGTTGAGGACACCATTATTGAATGTCGAAGATAGAACAATGGGTGCAAAAATCGAATACGGTTATCGTCCTGAGTTCTACATAGACGCTAAATACATTCCGAAACGTCGACAATATTTATTTGTTATTACAATTTTCTTTTTTTCCCCCCCATTGTGATGTCTGGTTAATGCTCTGACAATTGGAGTAATTATACGCGCAGAATAGACAGACATTTCCGATTCTCCCCTTCGTACAGTTACGAATAGATTGTAGTTAATGGTCTCATATATCGTATGTATGTTAACGTATCGATATAATGTATCACGGATGCTGCGCTCTTGAACAAGCTTCTGTTTTATTATTATCGTTATTATTTCATCATTATTATTTTGAGTTTAAGTACATGAAGTATTCTTAACGGGTAGGGTACAAGGGGAATCTCGCCTTACTTTTATATCAGCATCTTATTTCTCTAGATATATGCCCCGTGGTTGTAAAATTATCTCTTCTTTCTTGCTGTATTTATTTTTCGATCAATGTGCCGGCTTGATTCTTGCTCTGACAGTTTAACGACTGGGAATAATTTATCGGGAATCTCCGCTTTATTGGTTACTTTTTTTATCAGTGTTTCAGGTTTTTGTTAACTTATCCCAGTATTTAAATCGTGTCAATTTTATCAATTCTTTTCCCTCTTCGTTCGTCTCGTTCGTCGTTTGAAATTCATATATCCGTACAGTGTATCGTAGCCCACGCAAAACCGAGCTGCTACACGACCAGGAGATCTTGTGCGCAAAGAACAATTTCTTTTTTTTTTTTCATGAGGGAGAGATATACATAGGTATCTTCTCTTCGTTGCCAATTTTTAGTGACGCACAATCAATGCTGTCGAATCTCATTGAAATCATAATAATAAAAAACCTGGCTATTTACATCGAGAAAAGAGATCTGATGGAAAAACGAGTCGTGGCGCGATTCGGGATATATACTCGTTTATGGCACACAAACGTATTTTCAGGCAGAAGACTATTATTTTTTGGAGAGATAAAAAACAGTGTGCGCTTGAAACGAGCACTCGGTTTTTCAAAGACAGTCAATTTTTTCCCTTGCTCGTATCTGCTCCGTTTCATATCTCGGAAACAAATTTTTTTTCCGACAGTCTTATTTAATTCAGCGCACAAAGTAAATCCACTTGGTACTAGAATTTTGTAATCGATGTTTAAAAAATGGAAGGCAAGATTATTTTTCGTCCGGCAAAGTTTAAATATTTGCTGTACACGCTTGTTGCTTCTATCTGAAAAATTTCAATATTTTTGTCAAGACAGACTAAGAACTCGGATAAGAAATGAGTGAATGGGGGTCTATGAGAAATGTATGCATCTTAAAGAATTGCGATGTTAAATCTCTGTCCCCCTTTTTTTCTCGGTTCTTTTGTGCTTCTTCTAACTTCTCTTGCAAAAATTCATCAGCGACGAAAAATTTTACTCTTGCTCTTCATGATTTTTATCGTAACAGCTCGAGTATTGAGTTTTTCAAAATGAGTTTGACGTTCGCTGTTTAAAAACTCGTTAAAAAAATTAATGAACGAAAAACATATTAATCGCGAGTCCATTGAAAAATCTTATTTTTCTTCTTTTTCAATCGTGTATCACTGCGATACTCGTATCGCAGTCTCGTAGAATATACACAAACGCATCATTTTCAAATCTTTTTTCATTCGCTTTCCATTCTTTTTCCTCATTTACTCCACTAATATAAAAATACTGTTTTGTTTACTATAATTTCTTCATACCACTAGGTATAATTATGCATATCGTTGAAATCTCTATAACGATCCGTTATCGATGGATTAAAATGAGGAATTAGGCATGTTAAATTATCATTAAAAACCATTGATATTCTCTGCAACGATTCTCATTTTCATACTTCACCTTGATTCAACGATAAAAAAAATTCTTCGCCGTCGCTATCACGTAGTTTCTCATGGTAAATTCAATAAAATGTAACGATCTCCCAGATTAGAAAACAAAACTCATGAAAGACCAAATGATGCGTAAAAATGATTTAACATGCCTATGTCCTGCTTAAAATACTGGAAATAACGATTTTCGTATTCGCCGAAAACGCACAATTTCTTATTTTCTGCCTCATTTAATGGTCGCAAGCGATCGACGAGTGAACTATTATTCGTTCTTCCAACGTTTAGAAATATAGCGTTTTATTTATAATTCACGATCAAACCGAGACTCGGTCCTTTCTTCACACTTATGTACACTCGTGAATTAAAATTCCTCCGAGAAAGGGCCAAACTCTCTCGACTCGACTCGTTTAAAATTCGTTTTAATGGAAGATATACATTTATATATAGTTTTAATATTTGGAGAGGAGTATCTCTGGAGAAAGATTTTTAAAAATCATCACAATTCCGAACGCTCGGATAGATCACTCGTCGTGGATTCGACTCGATAACTCTTGAACGATGCTTTTCCCAAAACAATGTTACTCTCCGAACAACTTTTGACAAACGAGGAGAAACGCAACGTTGTTTCGTTACGATTATGGCCCTGCACTCTCGAGACTCAACTTTTCATCCAACTGTTCGCACATTCGATCGAATTTTCGATTTGTCACTCATTGATTAATTAGGAAATCGAGGTGAGGAGCGGACGAATCGCTCGTTTCGCATTTTCGTGTCACCAACGATCATTATTCATTATTTTTTTTTCTTTTCTCTTTTTAAATAGTATTATATATCGTACAGTATATAATTCAGCATCACAGTAAGATAGCGCCCTTCATTATTACGTGATCATTGATCTTCCGTGGATCATTTTCAGTTCTTTCTTCATCATCATTTTCTTTCATACTTTTCTCTCTCTCTCTCTCTCTTTCTTTCTTTTTATTAATATCCGTACCAGTTTAACAATCTATTTCTAGAACAACCCGTTTCAATCATTATGAATCTTCCTGATAAAATATCGGCCGGGAAAATTACGTACATAATTACGAAAAAAAGGGACAATGAAGCGTAAAAAAATAGTTGCATAAAAAACTGCGATTGATACGAGTAAAGAATGTTTTTAAGAATCGCAAACTTCGGCGTGAGAATTTGCGGTGAATGAAATTTCGTCGATACACACACGCACACTCGCACTCATAGAAATTTCATTCCCTCCTTGCACGCGAAGAACAAAACAAAAGCCTGATAAATAGTTCGCTTAAAAGTTAAAGTTGGAAATAAATAATTATAAAAATAAGCGAGCATTACATGCCGATTATATACCCTCTGGTAAAACGAATAAAAATTAATTTGCACCACCTACAAAGTGGAATGTCGTGGTTCGCCACGTTTAGCCCGAATGAATTTCATAGTTCTAACAGAAAAGAGAGAAAATACAGAAGAAAAGGAAAAAAGTTCAACTACCGTGTAAAAAAAACAGTAACGACTGATCTTGTCAGACGTTTTATAGTGCAATAGATTATTTCAAACAACTTCGAATTCAATAAATAAGCAAACGGTGCAACAAGAGTTTAGACATACAGGAGTTTTAACATCTATCGTCGACTGATATTTCTTAAACGAAAATCGCGTTTTCTGCTCTTTCTTCCCATTATAATTGATATATAAATAACCACGATGCCCAACGGTCTCGTATAGACTTTTGAGTTACCCAACGCTCGGACAATTCTATAATTCTACGTGCAAAGTGATAATCGAATAAAAGTAAAAGCGAACAAAATTAATGTCAAGATAAATGGCTGCCAGATGCTGGCTTTTATGAGGATTACGCGGTATGAGACGAGACACGAGCACCGATAGTTCTTTTTAACTTATTATAAAGATAAATTTTTTTGTACTCTTCTACGCACGTTTTTTTTTCTCAATACGCCTAGGCTCTACTCTACTTACACGTAACGGCAATATATCGTATAACTTATACTGTAAACCATGCTTTTTTTTTATTCCTTCCATACTGGCTGCGTAAGTTTCGGATGCAATCGTTTCGTCCATTATAAATGTACGCGTCGGATAGCACAATTGTGTGTGTGTGTCTCTCTCTCTCTCTCGTTTTCCATGCTAAACGACTAGCACCATGAGAATAAAATGTGTGGATAAATATATATAATGCGATCAACATTTATATACCAGCTTGAAACGCGGACTTTGAATATCCCGACTCGATCTTTCGATACGGAAAGGAATTATCTTCCTTGAGCGAGGGGTTACTGCGATTTTGGAATTAAACGGAAAATTCTAAAACAAAAATAATTTCGAGCATGTAATCGTAGAGATTCAACGAGAAGAAAGATTTTCTTTTTCTATTGAAATCACCGTTATTCGCTCTCAAACGATGATCTCGAGATTAATTTCGCACTTTTAACTTGTTCGCTCAATATCTTACGACTCCGAAACGGCAGTCGAAAGCCTTGTACTATTCGCGACGTGTTCTTTTGGGGCGTTGATTGACACCAACGACTTCGTCGCTGCCTCGTGGCTTCTTGCCGATTTGTACCTGACTCTGTGCCGTAAGCTGAAGCGAGATGGCATGCGTGTTGAGTTTCTCCGCGAGCAGTAAATCCTTCAGCCCCTTCATCTTCTGACTGTAGAGAATGATTTTAGGCTTCTCATTTTCCATATCGACCTCGACTTCCTGATCAAGACTAGTCTCTTGGGAGGTCGATGGTGCTGGTGGCAAGGAATTTTCCGGCGGCGCGACGAACGGCTCGCCATCTCCTTGCAACAAGTAATCTCTGTTCAATATTTTTTCACTGCAGGCTGCCGTCAACGCCTGAATCCCAGGATGCATCGGGGTCGGATTTCCCGTTACTTTCGACTCGAGACTCTTTATCAAATCTCGCGCTGCGCTTCCCCGCTCTTTCGTCTCGTAGTAGTTGTTGTTATTGTTGTTGTTGTTGTTCAATGCTTCATCGGAACACGCGTCTCTCTTGTGTCCCTTCTCTTCCTCCGATTTCGCATCGACGTCGTAACACTCGATCTCGACTTGCGCGCGAATACTCGCGTCGAACTTGGATATCGTGTTAACCAAAGGCCTCGCCCATCCTATATGAAGAACCGGCGTGTTTGCTCCTTCCTCCCACTGACAGATACCGTCGTAAAAACGAAGCAAGTAGGCGAAGCAACGTGGCTGTCGCAACAATCTCTCGTCTGCTCTCACCGTATGTGGTATCAGCTCGTTCGCGATTTCCAACAATTCCTTGTATATTTCTCCGTCGTCCCGAGAGTAATCATATCTGTCGCACATTTAATAACATTGTAATGATCGCTTTTACAAGTTACATGCAGAGTGAAATTATTGAATTATTTAAAAACTCTCACCACCCTACAGAAAGTCTGAGAATGTTCAATATGAAATAATTTTCAATGTATATTAAAATAGTCAAGTGATACGTACTTTCTTAAAACGTCAGCTGCATCTGCCCACGAAGACAAGGCATTCGCGTGAAGTCCGTGCCTATAAAGATACCCTCCTTGATAGGTGTACGGATAAACATGAGCATTTCCATAATACTTTCTCGCCGACCGTATGGCTTCCTGTTGTAAAAGTTGTCAAAATTTTATAATTTGCATTTATTTTCTCTTTGCAGAAGTAAAAGTAAAAAGATTGAGACAAATTGCACATTTTACCTGGAATAAATCAATGGCTGGTGGTCTTCCAGGCGTTGGAGCAGCTTCCTCCAAATCTCCAAGATTACCCAGTGCCATGGGATACTTGGCGAGGTGTCCAAGATCGTACATTAACCACAGAAGCTCTTGCTGTAGCAGTGCTACCTCAGCAGCATCCGCAGTAGCGCTTAGACTAGGATTGATAGCTGACACTATAGTAGCTACTTCCATCGCTCTTGTGCAAACGACAGCCTGGCCATTTACATAGAGCCAGGAACGTGAAGCTACTCCGACCTCCACCGGTTGTCCTCTTTTATCTTCATTGCCTTTTCCTAATTACATTCATCATTTTGACTTTGAAAAAATGTCTAATATACGAACAAGATAAAACTAATGATAAAAACTATGTATATCATGAAAATAAGAAACAAAACAAAGAATGTACGAGATATTGAAATGCCCGATTAGCTGAACCAAAACACAAAAATTCAGCCAATGGAGATATATTTTCATCGTCACGTATGTAAAGTAAAATTTTGGATGAAAAAAAAAATTCTTTTCATGCTTGATTCAGCATTTTTTTTTTTTCAATATGTATATTTATTTTTCAAAGATAACATTTCATGAATTTGGAGCAATATTTATCTATTATGTATTATTATGTATTGAGTGGAATTAGTGTAAAGGTTTAATACAAACCGTGCCATGTAACTTCAACAGTTTCGGTGCCATCCTCTCCATAAACGACCCAGGCATGATCTTCGGACATGGCCAAGTGAACGTCTTTGAATCCCAACACTTGGCAGCCGGCTACAACGGCGAAAGCAACTCCAAAACAATCGAGCTTATTCGCAGTCAAATAACTGTAGAGACTCTGCAAGTGAGCTCTATCCTTGTAGTAGCTCCTGGTTAGCGAATTCCATATAACGTCGGAAACTTTTTTCACGAGGTCTCTCGTAGCGTATTTGCTGTCGTACACCGTAAGGTCGACCGCGCTTTTGACAATATTGTGAAATTTATCGTAAAGCGCTTCAGCGATATGATATTCGACCGCTGGGAGTTTCGGCTCGTCGTAAACAGTGCTTTCCTGCGAGGCGAACGTACGATTGCAGGTTAAGGAATTTTCAACGGCACCAACGAGGATTGAGAGGAGCGCGAGATCGGGCTCGCTGCTGTTTTCCAATTGATTCTGAAATATCCGGACGATCGAGGATATACTCTGTACGGGGAACAGAGCCTTGTCCTCGTCCCGAAAACCCGCCATGTCGCGACTAATGCCAAAACGCGAATGCACGACAGCTTTGCTCATACGACCGACATCCTCTTCTTCTTTCGTTTCGCTTTTGACAGAAAGCCTCATTCGTTCGATCTCTGCTTCCAATTTTTTTCATCTATGCGCTTATTCGTACCACAAGTAAACCGTTAATGCTGCGCTAATTTTTTCACGACAGTACCTGTACGATAGTACGACATTTTCGTATCAATGTGGAAAAGTTATACGGAACGCACGAAATATATTCTGGTCGAATCTAGCGGCATGCCGCCACTACGACACATTTTTTGTTTCCTTCGATGTGACGTACTCTCTCGCGTCGCGCGCGTAACAACGCCATCGGTGTGACGAGTACGAGATTCATCCGCAGAGAGCGCTGAACGGGATATTGCTCGAAAAACCGCGAATTATGAGATATCGACGATTTATATCTAGAGAGGAATATTTTATAATAAAAAAATTAAAATTTTATCGAGAGTAGGATAGAAATGAGAGGAACGTGGCATACGAAGTGATCATTAATAATTAAGTAATATTAAAATGCGTAGTCTTACAATTAATATGAAAATCATTTTATATACACGTAATACATATGTTATACGAGAGGAAATGTGCGATTAATTGAAGAATATTGTATTGCGCACGAAATGTCAATTTTCATCCGAGTTTTGTTATTTGTAAACTAATAAAAATCTTTCGGGATTACATATTGTAAAACGACTCCAAGTAGAATAAGGTACTGATTTTTATTTAAGTTTATGTCCTGTTCCAAGAGTTGGTTGGGGACGTTCTGACAGTAATTTTTTATGCATTCGGTAAAAGTCACGGTTGTTACGCGTTTAGAGATATAGATTTTTGGAAGAGAGCGAAGGGAGATTTTTAGAGTAAAAAATCGTCGAAAAGAGGAATACAAAATGTTGCGCGATTGCTCAACTGAAAATGGCAAGTTCAACGTAAAGAAATAATGTCAAATCGAATGTCAAATAATGTCAAATTGTAAGAATTTGCTGAATTTTGAACAAGATTCAGTAATTGATTGATTGAATTGATTAATTGATTGATTGATAATTTATTTTAAGTCGTGGTGGTACTATATACGGGTAATATATGCTGTATATGGTATGTACAATAATAAAACTTAAGTATTCTGCTATAACGCAGTTATATATGATAATACAATTATTTATGATATTACAATATAAAATAGTACATAAATTTAGACTAATGCAGAGAGAAAGAGAACTAATTGAACTTTTTATCGCGTGAATCTAGCAAACTTTTGAATTATACGGATTTGAAAATAAAATAATCAATATAGTGTGCATGGGTGGTATGTAAACGAATTCCTTCTGAATTCGTTGCGGGAACTGTGCTTCTTGGGTCTTCTGAATTCGTTGGTATGTACCTATAACCGTTAAGGTAGAGCACATATCATTTTTTGTTCTTGAGATAACATATGGTTTGTTGACGCATACACATCGTGGAGTAGAGCGACATTTGTGGTCAAATCAAGAACCTTATCACCTGCAGCAACGAATTGCCTGCAGCAATCGCTTCACATATTTAAAAATTCACATACTGTAAAAAATATTTAAAAAAGAATCCCGCCGTTTCCCTAAATATTTTAGGCTGAACTTCTGAAAACCTGTTCTGTCCGATTTTGCTGAAATATGGCATAGATATTCTATTTAGTATAAAAAGACATCCTATAAAGGGAATTTGCCTGCATTCAAATAGATCAAGAAATATTCAATTTTCAAATGTATTATTTTAACCCGTGCGGTATATCTATATTGTGCGCCTCGATGTACCCTCGACTCTGTCGGTATCGTCGCGTCTCGCACCCGATCGATATCCCCACTTTTCCAACTTCCCCGATACTCGCGCGAAATTCGACCACTGAATATCCCCACTCTTCCAATTCTCCTGAACTACAAAATCTTATTCTCGGGAAAACTTTTTTTGTAGACGGTCTCTTTTTTGGCAGACGGCGAACGGTACTTTGTAGTTGGCTGGCAATAGGGTTAGAACATAAACAATAGGGAACCCGAACGTTACAAAATATTAATTTTTATTAATAAATGTTTTATTATTCAAAATTTTGAAAAAATGCCTTTTTTGGCAGACGACGTTCGGTACTTCGTAGTTCGCTGGCAAGAAGGTTAGAACATAAACAAATAGGGAACTCGAACTTTTAAAAAATATGAATTTTTCGCTGGACGCTGCTTTAGCAACAAGTGAAGACAGAAGTGAAAATTTGGTAGTCGAGTCTCGCAAATATCGGGGAAGTTGGAAGAGTAGAGATGTCGATCGCGTGCGACGCGAAGAAACCGGCAGAGTCGAGGGTTACATCGAGGCACACGATATAGATATACCGCACGGGTTAAAATAATGCATTTTAAAATTGAATATCTCTTGATCTATTTGAATGGGGGCAAATTCCCTTTACATAATGTCTTTTTATACTAAATAGAATATCTATATGCCAAATTTCAGCAAAATCGGACATAACAGGTTTTCGGAAGTTTATCCCTTTATCCTCCCTAAAATATGTTGAGCACTGAAAATATACCTAATGATTTATGTAAAAAGTATCGAGCCTTCTTGACACTTTCATACGGAAGTAACGCTGGTCAGTAGCTGCCCTATAGCCATATACGAAGTTTTTCAGGTAGTCGATACATATTTATCGAAGTAGCAGGTATATATTCGCTACAAATTTATCGAGTATCCAGAAAATCTTAGTTACTTTGATGCAAATTATTAAGCATCTGAAAATTTTCGCTACATATCGATCATCGATACACAAGTATCGAGGAACGGAACCCTTTCGTTACTTTATTTTATCGAGGTAGCGAAAATTTTTCGTTGCTCGATAATTGTGTATCGAAATAGCGAGGCTTTCCAGCCACTTGCTATAATTTTATCGGAACGTCGTCGCTCCTCGATACTGTAGCATCGACGTAACGTAAAGGGCCAATTACGAGAATACAAAATTTGAACATCCCTGCATCGAGATAGCATGAAATTATGTCAGCCCTTCGTGATTGTACCGCAATTTCGCTGCTTCCATGGTTGCCCTAAGTCATTTATGTTCGCTTATTAGATTCCATCGATTTAAGGAGGTTCGATCGTATCTTCGCCCGCGCGCATTCGTCTTACGTGTAAAGTAAAGGCAAAAATCATCAAGGGAAATTATTTTCAAGATAATCTC
>JAPYYW010002861.1:0-46529 GCA_030522545.1 Cremastinae sp. A BG-2022a
GAGGAAAGTGGAAAATACGCGATTGCTTTATTAGTAACGGACGATGACGGAATTTCTTTTATAATCTTTCCAAGTATAATTTTCAAATGTGTCGCAACACTTGGATAAATTTGAAATACACGTCGCAGCGAAAAAAATGAAAATAATGAAGAAAAAAAAAGAGGATGCACGGGTCGTTAAAAATATTTACGCGAAACATCTATATCGTCGTGTACAAAACCAGTCGTGAAATGTTAAGCAAAGATAACTCAGCTGGACGTGCCCGAGATGCTCGTTTACCGAAGCGAAATTAATGCATAATGCAAAACACTGGATTATAAATATTTCTGTGTGCATGTCTTTATGCGTAAAGATGAAACATACATAAATATGTATCGACATCGCAGAGAGAGAGAGAAAAATATATATATATACTTTATATGTATTAACGTACCGAGGGGTAACCAGAATATACCATTCGCGTAATTTGTTTTTCACTGACGAGCGCTCACGTGATCGTTTATTAATTTTCTCCGTTATTTCTGCTTCCACCGTTCTCCACCTCACTTTTACATTCCATGCTGTTTACAACCCTTCGGGTGGATGGATCAAGTATCTTGATGCATACATTTAATTATGAAAAAATATAGAAGGGTTCGCGAAAAACAGCGAAAGGTTCTTACGTGCTTCACGTACGCATGACTCGGATAAATGGAAAAATGTTAAAACTTGGAATAACCGTTATTTTTTTTCTGCACATCAGCACCATGAGGTCCAAACACGCACAGAAACGTTTTTATATATTTATGCTTAGTATATTTTTGCATTCAAAGAGTTGTAAAATATCAGGGTTTTGCCCCGCAGGTGTTTTCTTTGTTTCTATTTAAATAACGGTTCTGAGAAAAATTCTACCATATACTCTACAGTTCTCACAATTTATTTTCATAGTTTTCCTCTCATTTATCACTCTTTTTAATTAATATTTACCATTGTTAACGTCTTTTTTGCTAGGAATATTTCGTATTCGTGCATGAAGAAACACAATACGGTTATTTTCTCTTTTTTCATTTGAACAAGTAAACTTGATAATGGGTTTGATATTCCAGGCATATTTACATACAATTTTTTTTCAATGAACTTCTAGAGAGATTATTTTATATATTGTATATTTTTCTATTTTTCATATTTTTCGAACATCGTCACGAATTCATCGTCACGTGAAAGACAAAATTGTCGTTTTATTTGATTTGAACGAATCATTCATTTATTTTTATTCAGCATACTCATTCCATCCATAACTTTGATCATGTGTGCGATTGCATTGATACAAATTTTTATTATTATTACATTATTTCCGTATGAAACTCTCGATGGATCGATCGTTGACATTGCATTCTGATATTATATGTCCATTTCTCGTTATTTTTCCGGAGAAAACCATAAATCTTGTCCCGACGTTAATATTTTTCTACTATTTCTGTATTTCGAAAATGCAAAACGATACATTTTACATTTCATGAACAATATTTATTTTCCATGAATACACATATCCGTATTTGAAGAGAATATAAACAGAAGCTCGCTGGAAGCTATCGATTACGCGAGTGAACAGAAATTCGAGTTAAAAAATGTCGAACCCGCAAAATATTTTCGCTGCTCTCCGTATGAAAAAAAAGCAATTTACTCAAATTTCCAGTTTCAATTGATGAAAACGGAGAGGATAGGAAGAGTCATGAAAATATGGTCGGATCGGAGTGGTTACGGCGTCTGAGAATAAAAATAAAATAAAATCTTTGTGCTACCGAAGCGAATTCTTATCGGGTCCGAAGCGATCCCCTTTCTTTTTTGTCGAACATCCGAAATCGAGACGGAGGACAAAAACGGAGGGAGGGAGGGAGCGCAAGAAAAAGATAAAGCGAGGGTCGAAATACCGAAAGCAATCTACGGGAAATCAATGTCTCAGGAGCACCTGCCATGTCGCCGTTTCACGGTCGTAATCGAGAAGATCGGGCCAAGATTTTCCCGCGGAATCCATTATCTTTCCGATGGCTCCCATAAAGATTGTAATCTCGGAGTGCAAAGGACATTATTTCTTAAATGGGTATAAATACGTATACGCAGCATGAGACCGAGGGACGTATTGTCTCATCCGTTCTGCATTTTCGCTTAGATTTCCACTAGGATGTGTCTAAAGACCCGCATGCCCGATATATCAGAGGGTGTACCGCATCCCCAGTTTTTCCTTCCTTCTACTGCTTCATTCTTCGCACTAAAACGCAAAAAATAAATAAATTCAAAGCAGATACTACAGTGATTCTATCGCTACAACCGAATCCAAAAGTTTTTTCTCATCTAATATTCAAGACATTCATATTAGATTTAAAAATCGCAATATTAAAGTAACACGTGCGCTTACGACAAAAATTAAGACATTTAACAAGAAATATCTCTAATTTTCAGAGTAAAACCTTGCATATAATATTAATAATCTTATACTAATATATAAATGTGAATGTTTGTATGTTTGTTACTCAATTACACAAAAACGGCTGCACGGATTTAAATGAAATTTGCCATAGAGATAATTTACAACGTAGATTTGAACATAGGCTACTTTATTTTAATTCATTGTAACCAGATGGCACTACAGAGTATTAAATTCTGTAAAAATCGATCTATCGATAAAAAAAATCTTATGTGCAAAACGCGTGTAAATCTTTTCATTCATGCGGAATCAGATGCACATGCGTCTAAACTATTAGAAATAGGAGAGGGTCGTCAAGAAACCAACGTATAGATAGCAAAATCGAATTTACAAATTATTTTTTCCATCCTATGACGACAGATGATGAACAGATGATGATGAACTGATTTCGAAAATTTTTACTGACTTAGTGCATAATAAGTTACGAAGAGAGGCTATGTATTAGGGCAATTCTATCGCCAAAAAATGAATTTGTCAATGCATTTATTTACTAGTCTCTCAAATATTACATTTTTTTAACCTATTAAATCATTGTAAACAAGATAATAATGATCTAAAATTATCTAAAAAATCTATTATCGTGAAGAAAAGGCACAACGACCACCGGAAAATCCGGGTGACTCACATTGAGGAATAATTCTTAATGAAATCAAGGAGGGCGCGAGATTCTACCGCAGTAAATAGTTTAAGGCGTGCGCGTGACACGTGACGCCCTTGTAAGACGAGCCACCGGCGAATAAGCCATTTGAATAATAAACGAGAAATCTGGGAATATATATACGAGGTTGCCTCGGAAATCGGGATCGTACCGCGGGTGTTATTTCGTACAGTATAAGACGAAACGATATGAGATGGATGCAAGAGTAAAGCGGAGCGAAAGAGAAACGAGATTATAAAGAAGGAGAATGAGACAAAGTTTTGGTCGTTATATACGTGCTTGGATGTTCCAAAGACGATCCCTTTCGACTAATCTCCGACAATGCGACGCACGTGTTTACCTCTACAAGTTATTAAAAGCCCATCTCCAGTCTGGGCTCAAAAATTTTGTTTTTTTAAGTAGAATATTGTTATTTTTTTTTACGTCGAAGGTGTCCCATTGAAAGAAAATTCACTTTTTTAGTTTAAAATGGCTAAAAAGTCACTAAAAATGTTTTTTTTTTCAATTTTTTTTCCAAAAAGTACATTAAAACAGAAAAAAATGACCCTCTATTTAGTTACGATATGTTACTTATTGTAGAAGAATAGAAAAACATTTTTTTCAATATGAAGTTATTAAAAGCCCATCTCCAGTCTGGGCTCAAAAATTTTGTTTTTTTTAAGTAGAATATTGTGAATTTTTTTTTTAATCGAAGATGTCCCATTGAAAGTAATAGTATAGTTAATATAATATACTATAGTAATATACTATTTCCGCACTAGTGTAGAAAAGTAAAATGAGAACTGAAATTGACCACTTTCCGCACCCAAAACTACACTCAAAAATTCACTTTCCGAGCAACCATAAAAAAATTATTCCTCCACCGAAAGCTAAACAAAATATTTAATATTAATATTTTAGTAAACGAAATTCAGTCATTATTTTTATGACATTTATCTTAATTCTTACTAATATATAAATGGGAATGTTTGTATGTTTGGATGTTTGTTACTCAAGCACGCAAAAACGACTGCACAGATTTGAATGAAATTTGACATAGATACAGCTTACAACGTGAATTTGAACATAGGCTACTTAACTATAATCGTGATCAGATGTCGCAGCAAAGTGTAAAATTCTATAAAACTCGACCAATCGGCATGAAAATTGGTTAAACTACGTATTTAAACTCATAGAAAATTTTCGCGCTATTGATTTTATTGTGACTCACCACCAGAGAGCGATTAAATACATCAACTTTTATAACATTCAGTGGACCACTCCAAAATTTTTTACAAATACATAAATGTCACGATTACCGCTAGTATTAAATATATTTTGATAACAATAAAATGTATATAGGTAAAACAGAATCTAAATAAAATGTACTTAATTATATAATAATTAGTATATATACCATCACTTTTATACAAGTATAATATTTCTCACACCTTTTGTTCAATGTACCATATAAGTATCGAATTACAAAAACTTGTACTGACAAAGGGAAACGTATACTTACAGAAAATACGTGGCTCGATGGCAAAATATTTTGTTGATGCTCCTATCCAGCGTGTGTTCCATCATTTCGATGCTGGTATCTTTCTCAGTGTGTATCTCTTTCTCTGTTGTTCGATTAACTACGTTTCTCAGCGATGTTAGATTTCCCGAGAGATTACCACGGCTTAATGGCTCTCGGTCCAAGTTTCTTTCGCTCCTAAACAACGACGCTGATCCTCTTGTTACGTACTCCCCGATACATACTGCGGAAAAGTGCCGAAAGTATTTCGTTTATTTCGCGGCCGGAAGCGAAATGAGATTCGCAAGGAAAACTATCGTACGTGAGAGTGCACTATACTTCACCGAAGGAGGGAGGGGGGGGGCATTGCGTGAGTATATATATACATTTGTACATATATTTGAGAAAAGGCTAAAGTTTGGATAACGCGAAGCCATAACAGGCGCCACAACGAAAGAATCCAATTTCGGGAATCCGATGCTCCCGCGCCTCGTCTCTTAATGTCAGCGAAAAAGGCTCCTTATTCTCCTTCAACTCGAGCTCGTCTCTTGTTTCGCGAACGTGCACAGAGAGGGATATTGGAAGGAAAAATAAAGATGAACAATTGGCGAACGAGAGACGCGTCTGAGAGAGAATCGTCTGCGAGGTATATGTACGCGAGGACGATGAAGAAATGTTTTCCTTGCCAAAATCAGACAAGGAGAAACGGCAATTTTGGATGACGTTTCGCAGATAGGGTCGACAATAACGAAAGAAGATGCTCGCTCTTTCCCTCGCTCCACCGTAAACACGCAAGCTAGAAAAAATTGGACAACAAGACGTAATAAAAAAAGGATTTTTTTCCTGGCTCGAAGATTTTCTTCTGCCTCTTATCTGGCTCCTCTCATCGGCGGATGTGTTTCCTCGATTTACCGTTATTTATCCAGGGGAACGTTGATACTACGCGTCGTGTGACAAAGTAGTTAATACGAAGGCGATCCTGTCACTCGTGCAAAATTGCAGCTCGAAAAAAGAAACTGCGAGATCCGCGGGTGCAAGGACTCGTCGACGCCGTTTCTACCCACACAAAATTTGCTCTCTCTCTCTCTCTCTCCTCAACTCAATCTTCCGACTTTTCTCACTGGTAAAGGAGAAACGGATGGAGCAGGTCAGACTAGTTATTAAGAATATAATAAATGGGTTTCGCTTCACGCACCCAGTGTATATTTTCAGATGTAAAGTATCACCGCCCGTACTTTCCCTACACTCTCGAAGTCAATTATTATTCCATGTAATGTAGGAATTATAATTATTGACTTTAACAAACACGTATTCGCGCTCCAGAAGGTATACCTATCGCGGGTCTTCAATTTATGCTGAGATTGATTGACATTGAATATTTATTTCTTCCTGGCCTCATTTTTACTTTGACTCGAAAACTAATTTAATTTTTCGTTTTTTTCCTTCATAACGACGAAGAATTTTTACAGTACTCAGCTATAAAGTATTATGACGATGAATAAAATTGCAGCACTCGAATTACCATTTGTTTTACAGCTTTCTTGTGCACTCTATTTGTAATAAGCTTATTTGTATTTTTTTAAATGTCACAGTAAATTATTTTTAATTGCTCCGAATAAACTTGATTATTATTAATATATTATATGATGTAGCGAACAGCAAATTATGACATAACATTAATTAGTCTTGCAAAATATGGTATATCGTTTTAAAAAAATAAAGGACTGGATTACGTGAGCGTCCATGGCGTCCATGGCGACATCCCGGTCACACTGTCATTTGCAGCCGGTCAATCATAATTTTTTTAATAAATTCGTTGAGAACTTAAAAATTCTCGACTGGTACCCAAATTCTTAAAAATTGATCTGGTCTTTATTTGAACAACGGAGATGGTGGGAAAAGTTGGCACCATATATTAAATAAATAAATAAATTAGAATAAACTATGATTAAAATAATATGTTTTATGATCATTTATTTTAAAAAATGTATCTAAAAGTTAGCATACGCGACCATGTGTTTAGAAGGCCTAATAGCAAATTATATGTAATTGCTCCGAATAAACTAAAAATTTAATGATATTTTATACTAGTATACTAAATAAATGATGATGTAATAAATTATTGTTACACAATATTGTATGATTAAAAAAAAGAACAGAGCTGAATAGAATTAAAAAAAAAACATTGACACCCAGCACTTGAACAAATTGAAGGAGATTATCGTACTAGATATAAATTCAATTTATCGAAGATGAATATTCGCTAATTGCAAATTACTGGGTCTTTTGTTAATAAAGGTAAGACTCTAATCGATCTTGGAGTGGAGGAATCTTGCTCGATTCTCCATGATTATCTCGAGTGGAGGATGCTCGATTTGTACACAAGCGTGTCCCAATGCCAACATCACGCAGTTCATCCGCATTCACGTATATACATAGATATATGCGTTTCCGGAATCGTGGATAACTGCGATCCGGGATAGTTTAGGGATAAAGGGTCTTAAATCGATGTTGGGAACGGACTGCGTTGCGCCGCGACGTTTGTCAGGCTTTTGCGGGGTTATAGACCTTGATCGGACCTGGTTGTGCCCGCAAAGCGCAGCCAACTCTCGGTTCAAACTCTGCGAAATTCGTAGCCGAAGTTCTCATTACGCTGTCTCTCTCTCTCTCTTTCTCCCCCCTCTCTACCAATTCTCCACTAATCACCCAGTGAACCCATATCTCGTCCACGAAAACCGAGCTTCTCAACTGAATATACTCACACGCACACGTAACGGGAATTTGTCGTTGTATACTCGCTCGGCACCTTCCCCGATCGATGCAGATCAATATTGTCTCGAGTTCTCCTAGGATTATCATAAGTACAAGAGATAAGGTTTTCTCCCTTCCACGCGGCTTCCCAGAATCAGGTTATCCCCTCTAGGATTTCCGGAACCAATTCCAAACTTTCGTCTATATATGTTTTGGTTTATAAAGATATTGTCAATATATACTTACGTACATTGAGAAAAAATGTTGATTGAATCTACTAAAATTTTGTTGAATTAACAAAATTTCAGTTGATTCAACCAATATTTATTGAATCAACAAAATTTTAGTAGATTCAATCAACATTTTTTCTCAGTATACGTATTGTATGTTTACGGAATTTTGTCACATTATTTCTTACTTCTAAAGAGGTACATATTATCTCGTCAACATTAAAAGAAGTATATATTCCTTATATTAAAATTACATGATGATGTTTACATTCACAAAATATCAGTATAAAAATTTTAACCAGCAATTCTTAAATGACTCAAAGAGATTCTTTTCTAATCTAAATCGATATACAGATAAAAATAATAAGATATTTTAATCTGTGACAGTCTTCTACACCATTTAAGCTAAAGATAAAATCATCACATCGAATTTTTTTTATGGATTTTATTGAAAAACAGAATTACATTTCATTGAAGTATAAAAATTTTTGTGTTAAATTTGATAGAGCTTCGGTGTCTAGAAATTGATATATATTTTACGTTAAAATCATAATTTTTAACATCCTCGTCACAGAACGTTAAAAATAATTATTTTGTCAATAAATATAATCCGAGGTTCTATATATAAAGTGATTATGAAATCGTTTAATAAGGACTATTATTAAAAATTTAAAGAAACAGAAATGAGAATTAAATATAAGGCACTATGTGTATACAATTTACAAATTTTTGCAAATTTTCAATAAAATCTTAAGAAAACGATTTTATGATAGAACTACCTTAAAAGATAACCATCAGCTTACAAAAAAATTCATTGATTTTCATGAAATTTTTCAAGACAACCTCATATGTGTATACCTCGATATCAAATATCCAATCTTCGTTTCTCCTTCTCCAATTTAATCAATTTTCTCGCGGAAAGCTCTAATCGAAGCTCTCATAATGAAAGAATATAAGAATATAATACGCCAGATGTGTCGCTTGGATAAAATTGAATAGGTATCTCGTTCGAAGCGTTTCTTCATCAGGGCGCGTAAACTTAAGCCGTAATGCAGCGTAATTTGTTTCCTTCGGTTTCTGTACATAAAAAAAGCTGATGTCTATAAAGTTCGGGTAAACATCAGCGGGGAGATCATCCGTAAAATTCGTGAGCCATCAATCTAGAGTAAAAGCTCGCCTGTTTATTTCAAACCCTCGCGTACGTATCGAGGCTCGTGTGAAAATGGACAGGCAGCATATTACGCGAAAAGCGAGAGGGTGTGTAGGAAAAGAGGAGGGCCAACATCCCTCCCGAAACTTAGTGTCCCTAAACGCGGCGGGCTCGTATTTATATCCGGGCTTCCGCAGCGACGGTATCGCATGCCGTTACACACTCGTTTCGCTAGACACGAGAGGGTGTACGACTAGACCTTTCGCGTCCCTGTGCCACCCTCTTCCTTCCTTCCTCCCTCCCTCACGGATTTCCATCCCTTATTTATGGAGAGATGCTCTGGTTCTTTGCTAAACGCGATAGCTCGCCGGAGCGGGATCAAGCCTCGACGTACGAACCTTCCCTGTCGAAAAACACAACTCTCTCCTGTAGAATTCGCTACGATACACAAAAGGCTTCCGGCTTCTCGGCCCAATTCTGTCTCCTTTCTCGACGCTTATAACAGGTAATGTAGAAATTTCACAAGCCCGGATAAGCTTCAGTTTACAATGAGATTAATATTGAAGCCTTCGTATATTTTCGTTAAAAATTCAAATCGAATCATCATCATTTTTCTCGCGCCCGGTGTGTTTTCCTATACACCGTGGGAGTATACTAGGTGTACCATGAATTTGAGGCTCGAGCAGGTACTTTTTCTCGTGTTTGTCGAAATTTCTTTTTGTCCCGGCGATAAGTCGTTTGAATTTTCTTCAATGGCTGTTTGAATTTCATGAAAATTAGATAGCCCGTAAATTTTTTTTTTGCCTTTGTCTCGAAGATTCTCCGTAGTCCTCGTTTATTTTCTTAGCTCTCGCGTCGTTGTTGTTTTTTTTTCCTCGCTCTTCTTTCCTTCACGATTATCGCCCGGCGATTCGCTCTCAGTTTCTCATCGTTCCTTGCGAGATCCTGCGCGCCAGTCCGAAAGGATGACGGGGAAAACCCGGTTTGTTTTACATAACTGCTCTCACTCGCCAGGAATAATAGGCCAGGATATTGCCTATAAATTGTAAGCTGCTAGGAGTTGCTACATATTTGAGGGAAAATGTTTAATAATAGCAAAAGCTGCGACGCGGCGCGCTCAACACCCACTCCAGAACCCGTATAATATCGTTCAACCCGCCGGGGGTGAATAAGATTTCGCGTGCTCGATTTCGAGGCCGTATAGTTATGGCAAGAGGACCTGCGCCGAACGTTGACGGAGATACGACCTTCATTAATTTACTGAGAGAACCGTTCGCTTCGTCGTCGTCTTCTTATTCTTCTTCTTTCCTTTCAAACTTGTACGAAATTTAAGTTTATTCTTCATCAATTTCGTTATTTTCCATGTATACATGACGATATCTTCATCGGGGTAATAATTATTCTTCCGAGGGAGGAAGTTTTACAGCCCAGGTGATTCTTCGAAGTGAATTATGAGCTCAAAGTTTTCTTCATATACCGCCGAAATTAAGGTGATTCTGTCACGTTTACTCGATAGACAGAATTTATGTACAATTTTATGTTTTTTTATTATTATACGGGAGTTTTTTTTATATGTAAAGTGTATAAGTTATATATTGGCTCGTCAATTCCTTACATTTGTGCTTAACTGGTTCCAAACTATCCCTTGTAAGTATCAATAGAATTGTAATTATGTATGTATAGTAATTTAAAGTTAAAAATTTAAAGTTAATATACTATATGTAAAAAGTAATTTAAAGTTAATTCTGTATGTCAAAATATAGAAAAATTACAATTTATACATCCATGATCTCCACCTTTTAGTTCTGCATATTTTGCTACTATCGTCATCGCGTAATTAAAATAATTACTTTTTGTTGGTTGGGTTTTTAATACAAAATTTATATCTTTTTCCATAATATAGAACATTAACGCTAGCAAACAAAAAACGAAGAACCAATGTTTTGACGAAGGTTACAAGTTTTTCTTGTTTCGACCTAACCTATATATCATTTAATTCGAAAGTAATCAAAATTGGTATTAAGTTGGTATAAATAAAATTCTCTTTATCGTATATTTAAAAAGACAGGTCTCTAATCGATTAATCAGAATAGAGCATATTATGCGAAGCGCATTAACTTTTGGCTAATCTCTACTTATTAAAAAAAAAGAATTTAACGTACGCTGCTTTGAAAATAATAACCTTGATATTTGAATCATTCATTTCGTCTTGCAAAAATTTTCAGGAATCACCTATTATGAGGTCAATTTCGTCGAGGACACGAAAAGATATCGCCACTTGAAATTTTGAGATTTTCCTATTTTTGATCCTCGAAAAATCAGGCTGGAGGTCCTCGAACACGCTAAATTTTCTGAGCTCATGTGAAAAAAACTTGCAACACTATTTTCTATTATTTATATCCAATATACTTGGACAGATATACCTGAATAGTTCGGGGATTATAAACATTTAAAAAAACGAGAGAAAATTCGTCGAGCGTAACGAGGAAAAAAATTTTCAAAATTTCGTTAATTCCTCGGTCATTAGTGTTTCCATGGTGATCGATCGAGGTCAAGTGAAAAACCAAACAAGGTCTTGATTGTTTGGATTTTCTACTGAATTTGGAATCAGTAGGCCGGTATAAGGTGTCGTGATAAGACGTGTCGGGTCTCACCAGGTAGTTCATTACCGAAAAATATTTCATAGAAATAATTCGACAGGTTCAATTGAGTGTCAGTAATGTCAGTTCCAGTAATGTTCAGTGAATAGTGTTGATTGTTTCAAATTTATAATGTCGTTTCAAAATACTTTTTAAAAAATGTCGGTGCGGATGTATCCTGTATATTAAAAAAAAGATAAAACCTCTAATCAATTAATCGAAATATCAGAATAGAAAATATCAATTCAAACATATGAAAAAAAAACGGCCGCGTTGTCGCTCGAGTATATGAAAGCTACATCTTTACAACTTTTTACTGATTGTTATTGTAAAACTAAACAGCATAATTGTTTTGTATCCCGTTCTAATTTTAGTACACTTGATACTAATTAGTACCGATTTAGTAAAAAGGTAATTAGTATAGTTAACAAATTTAACGTAAAATACGATCGTAATTTCTCTCAGTGCTTCTGAAAATTCGAAACTATAAAAGAGAGAATACATATTTCACAACTCCAAACGAAAGGAAAAGTGCAAGAAAAAGTGCTTGAGGGTATATGCAACAATAAAAGTCTCCCTCATTTTTCTTGATCATTCCGGTGAAAAGAATCCGGAGGGAGTGAGTCCGGGGGCTTTCACCCGGGCAAGAATACCGAACGGGGCTCTCTCTGAAAACGACTTAATGCACTTTCTCTCCCACCAGGCGAAGAAAAAAGAAAACAAAGGAGCGAGTTACAGTGAAAAAAAAGGCTCCCCTCGCCCGAAAATTCTCGAGCGGAGGAGGGAAAAAAGAATAAAAGAAGAAAAAACATTCTCGACCAGACTCGAAATCGGGCGATTGAATTTTTATATCTCCCAGACTCAAAGCGAAATATCATCGCTGTCCGTCAGACTCTTATGTACAAGGGTGGAGGGTTAAATGAAGCGCATTAAATGCGCGACGGAAGCATTAAATGTTGAACACAGCTCGGAGGGCCGGCGATGGAAAGTCGGGATGGCAGGTGAATTGCCACAAACAGGGAACACGACCGACGGAGAGAAAGAGAGATATCGCGCGGTGCACGAAGTTTGTAACAGCAATTAAACCGAATATACTGGATTTGGGAGAGAAGTGCCAGAACCCGCCACCTTGCCCGAGGGCGAAACCCGCTCGGAGAATACGAAAAGCGCCTTGTGTATTATCCCGCGCATAATATCGTCGAAATTGTGAGTCATCCCTCACGTCGGATTGGCCCACGAAAATATCCTTTTCGCGGATGTAAACGTATTATTTTATGTGCGTATACAGATCGTGAAATATATCGAGGCTGTCCGCCATACATAAGCGTTTTACGCCACCAAAAATTGCTGGTCGATGTACGCCGGTTGCATTCGGAAGCCTTCAGTTATCGACCTTTTCCCTCGGCATACACCCGGGATTCAGCTCCGTTCCTCGCGTATTTATTGAGGCCATTTTTATCCTCCATATATAAAAATATATTCAGGAAAAAGTGTCCGTGGAAATTACGCCATTCCAACGATCTATACCATATCCATTCCCTTTCTGCTCTCCCTTCGTGCCTGTATACTATATGTGTATATATATATTTTTGTGCAAACTCGATATATGCCAGAATTTCGTCTGGCGCGCCAGAAAAATCGAAGCTGGCCGGGGCGCTAAGGAGAACGATTTGCGGCCAGCACCCCCGGATCGAGTTAAGCTCTCTAAAGAGACGAATCGTAATGCTCTTCGCGCACAGTCAACGGTAAAATTATTTTCGCGCGTTACAAACTTCCGCGACGATCGATTTTTTCGCACTCGCGGATTCCCTTTTGCACCTTCTCAACGACTCAATCGACTGAATTTTCAGTGACGGGATATTCGATGACAAAATATTCTCAAGACAAAATATCGGACGACAAAAAATCCTGAATACAACAGAGTGAAGATAAATAAATGTATAGTATCCATATAATACATATATGTATGTGGTTGAGGAGTGGAGCCACCACGAGTGGAAAAAGAGGAGAAGAGCTCTCCTTGAGATATTGAGGGAGGGGGGAGGGGATTATTTCCGTATAGCTGTACCTAATTTTGAAAAAGAGCAGATCAAATGTTGAACAAATGAACTTAAGAACTACCAATAAGGCGTGGCAGGACAAGATGAAAAAATTTGTGGAACTGACTCGAGGGTACGATAAGATGAATCTATCGTTACGATCAAATTCAAAAATTTTGTTCAGTTTTTTTTAAGCATAGTTTGCAAGCTTGGGTTTATCAATAATGAATACAAATTGATTCAACATCAATATATTGTAAATACAACGTCATCCAAAGTGACGTGTACTTATCACATATGCAGACACAAAGTTATATTTTTAAATTAATGAAAACTTCTTTAATGCAATTTATAAAATTCTATACAATATTTTAGGAAGCTTCACCATATATGACAGTCACGATATTCAGTGTTGAAAATTGCAGTTTAATGCATGTTCTATTATTATAGAAGCGCAGAGAACATTGTGAAATCTAAAATCTGTTAAAATTAAAAAGGTTATTAGGCTATAAATGTTCTTAGATGTTTTTCCTATGTTCAATATAATAGCAAAATCATCAGATTCAACCGTTTAAAGACCACTTCTTGAAAATACACATGTAAATGAGATATAAAAGAAACAGACGTATAGGGACATTTTTTATGAAATCTTGGAAAAAAAAGACAAGCGAAAACTCAATATGGTGTCAAAAATTTATCTCGGATCAGCAGATGTGAATGAAAATTTCCACGTTTCCTATTGAGGCCATACTCATCGAGGACGTGTGTCTCCATGATGATGTAATAGAGGCTGTCAATGGGCGACGTTTTATCACGAGCAAAAGTGTCAGTGAAGTATACCGACGTTTTCTTCACTGTGTCATCGACCTCTCGCTCGTTTTTTACTCATCCCTGCTCTCACGATACGAAATGCTTCCTGCTCTGGAACAAAATGAAAAAAAGCAAACTAAAATATTCATAAAGGCGTTCGAAAAATATTTTCTCCCACGAATGACGAACACACTCGGGTCCTGGATGCGAAAATCTTCGCGGCCTGTGCATAGTTCAGGATGGAACCAAGCCAAGCATTATTCCGCATTTTATCCTCTGCTTTTTTATAAAAAATAAAATCGTATACGTTTTCAACAAATATTTGTTTCTCTCGAATATAACGCATGCTTTGAAAATAATGAAAACCTTTTTTGTTTTTCCGCGTTTTTTGCTTCATCCCTCGGTTATTCTATATACGCATATTTTCTTGCGACAAGACCGCACATCGTCAACTTTACTCAGTTTTTCATCGCCATATCCCCGCAGTCCTGACTACGCGTTAAGACCCGAAAACGTTATCATCCTTTAATTCCTTTATTCCCTGCGCGTATCCCGTTTAATCCAACTTCAGTATTCCTCTGACTCTCGTGGCCGGAGTACCTTTTCTCTTCGCATCCCCTCTTCTCCCCATTCCCATTCTTCTTTCCACTCCCCATATTCTCATATATTTACTGAGGATTTCCAACATTAAATTGGCAAGCCGAAAGCTCCGACTTTTCCGAGTACAAAAAATGAAAGACGAGAGACGAACTTTCTGCTTGAAACATATTTTTCCATAACTCTGGAAAAAACCATCATCATTATGAGAAATATCTTTGTATTCAAAATGAAAATGATGCATTTTTTAATATTGCATATTATTAAATAACAACGTCAAAATATCAAAAATTTTACGATGATTGGGAAACTTACTAACATATTAGATGACAAAAATGACTAATTTCTGTATCTTCTCATAAGAATACTTGCTGAAAGTTGCGATTTTTTACAATAAATATATGTGTGACGAACTTTATTATTTACGTGAAATTTTGCAGCCATCTCTTTATGGCATTGAAGAGACTTCATCCAATTTAAAAAAAAATCATCCTTCTTTGTCCAATCACACAAAGAGTAAACTTGGCATTGAATGGGCTTCAATTATTTTTTCTTAATAAAATTAAACACTTCAACGTGCGATGCTTTGGAAATAATGACCTTGATGTTTGAATCATTCATTTCATCTTGTAAAAAATTTCAGAAATTACCTACTATGAAGTCTATGTTGTCGAGGACACGAAAAGATATCGCCACTTGAAATTTTGAGATTTTCCTATTTTTGATTCTCAATAAATCAGGCTGGAGGTCCTCGAACACGCTAAATTTTCTTAGCTCACGTGAAAAAAACTTGCAACACAATTTTCTATTATTTATACCAAGTACACCTGAATAGTTCGGGGATCGTAAACATAAAAAAAGAGAGAAAATTCGTCGAGCGTAACGAGGGAAAAATTTTTCAAATTTTCATTAATCGCTCGGTCATTGTTTCCATGGTGATCAGTCGAGGTCGAGTGAAAAACCGAACGCGGTCTTGATTGTTCGGTTTTATGACGCAATTTGGAATCAGTAGGCCGGTATAAAGTGTCGAGATAAGACATGTCGGGTCTCGCCAGGTATATAGTTCGTTACTTAAAAAAATTTCGTAGAAATTCGATAAGTTCAATTGAGCGTCACTTCCAGTAATTTTCAATCATACGAAAAGTGAATAGTTTAGTGTTTCAAATTTATAATATCATTTCAAAATACTTTTAAAAAAATATCAATGTGGATGCATCCTATATTAAAAAAGAGATAAAACCTCTAATTAATTAATCGGAATAGAGCGCATATTGTGCGAAATTGTATAAAGTATGCGCCTAAAAGAACAGCAAAATATCAATTCAAACATGTCAAAAAAGCGGTCGCATTGGCGCTCGTAATTAAAAAATTACGTTTATTCGGCCGTGGACCTTGGTAAAAC
Source organism: Cremastinae sp. A BG-2022a (assembly GCA_030522545.1). NCBI lineage: Eukaryota > Metazoa > Arthropoda > Insecta > Hymenoptera > Ichneumonidae > Cremastinae sp. A BG-2022a. The sequence goes on from JAPYYW010002861.1 coordinate 16,239, forward strand.
GGAGACGTTATGTCAAAAACGCTGCATAGCAACTATTTTGAAATTAATCACTTCAAAACATTAATTTATACAGTCACTGATATATATATATATATAAGAAACACTATTTTTTGTAATCTCGATTTATTTTATAGTACTTTAGAAAAAAAAACCGAAAAAACCCTGTTTTTTCGGCCTTTAGAGTAGCCTACTCCCTTAAACAATTTGATCAGTACATAATAAAATAAATTTGAAAATGTATAAAATCTCAGCAGTAAACAGTGAAACTATATAAATAATAACAGAAAAAAAACTTTACATTCGTATAAAAATATCCAACCAGATTTACAAAGCTTGTGTAAATTATAGAAAAATAAAAAGAAAAGTGGACTTTGAATGGTTCGTCATGGACTGAAGATCGTTAACGAATGTTGAGTGAACAAGTTATTGGAGAATCGGGTTAAATTCGGAGGAATAACTATGGTGCGATATGAGGAAGGAAGTTTCACGAGATCCGTAAAATATGTAGATGCGAGAAGTACTTTGTTAAGATGGATTATGGCGTGTCCGAGAGGGGGTCTCTCTTGAGATCGAGGAAAGCCAGAGAGACAGTAGGATATGGTGCATGGAGGGAAGTGGGGGTTGACAAGACACCGTTATAGCGTCTGGAACCTACGTCAAACCGTCCCACGCAATTCTGCATCAACGATCCCACAGGGTGCGTTTGCATAACGGCATAAATCGGCACTAGATTCGGGACATATTTATGCGAGACGACGACATTACCTTGACGTCCCTCCAGGGCCTTGGACCGGGGGCCGGCCCTCGCGGAGTAGCCGCACGGCGACGCGTCGACGAGAGGCATTACCTGCTGGGGTTCCCGGCGAAGGGGTTTCGTAATTTGCTTTAGCCAAACAGAGCTCACGTTCCATTCGTACACACGTACACATGTATACGATCCTAGCCAGCAAAAAGGCTTATTTCGTTCGTCGAGACTACCAAGAGGCGCCCTCTATCGTTCCTCCTTCAAACTCCACATAAATCCGTATATAATCCGAGAACATCAGATCTCCGAGCACGCACGAAAATCACACGCACACTGCCTCTCCGCCAAATTCAATTCTGCAGCATTGAATATCCGAGCGGGCACCAGTCGCCTCGACGCTCCTTCGATGAATTTCTTTTGTCGAGCGAAATTCACGAGATTCCGGGCCACTTCCTTCCTCCGTTTTCATCTTCACTCGGTGTTAGAACATTTTTACCATATTTCAAACATTTCGTTTCATCGAAATATCTCACTTATTCTTACGAATAATAATAATGTGCATAAGCAATTTTCTTATTTTTAAATCTTATTGTTCGCAGATTCGAAAATAGAATCGAAAATCTTTTGGATCAATTATTGCGAAAAATAAAAGAAATTTACCTTGTAAAATGTTCAGAAAAATTTTAGAATTTTGCCAAAAATAATAGTAATATTTTTACTTACACTGAGAAAAAATGTCAATTGAATCTACTAAAATTTTGTTGAATCAACAAAATTTCAGTTGATTCAACCAATATTTATTGAATCAACAAAATTTTAGTAGATTCAATCAACATTTTTCAGTGTATTGATTGGAAATTAGTTCTTAAAGAAAAAAGTAAATTTCTCAAGAATGTATGCGATATTTTCCAAGATCATTTGATAGCTATAGCTATATACTATAATAAAATGGGCTCTAATGTCACTCTTTGAGGTGATCAAGACCTTTTGTACCAGTAACCCTCTGTATTTTTAATATAAAAAACGACGTGTGAAGTACGAGCTATATTTTTTAAAATATAAGAATTTAATAAATTTTTGGTATTTTGTTTTCAAGCATATAGTTTGTGACAAATGTAAAATTGTTTTACTAAATGATATTTTTGAGTATAAGATTCTTGTGTATTTTTTTTTCATATATTCGTAGTAGTGTTCTTTTTGTAGAGACAGTAATTTCAAAACGATTCACTAAAATTTTCAAAAATTTAATTTAAACAATAAAAAATATACAAACTATTATTAAAATATGCTCCAATTACTAATTTAATAGTTAAACTAAGACCCAAAAAATTGACAACTCTTTAGTAAAAGCCAGAATCTCGCTTTTAGGAATTTGACATTAAGAATTTACTTTTTGCTGGGAATTGTCTGTCCCATACACATTCTTAAATTTTGCTAATAATATTCATTTAAAAATAAGTCTATAGTTTGTGTGTATATAATGTAAGCTTGTATACCTATAATAATTTTAACTTCAGGTTATCGGTCTGATTAGTAATTCGAAAAGGGATTCGCGATAACAAGCATACGCGAAAATGTGATGAAGATATCCGAATTCTTCGTCTTGCTTTTCACAAGAGAGACGTGTCTGGCTGGGTACGTGCCAGCGAGTCTATCCTAGTGGCCCTCTCGAAGATTTTTACTGGCAGAGAGCACAAGCGGAGGGCAGAGGGAGAGTAGAAGCGAGAGTGCCGATCTTGATAACGGCGCCAAACGCTTCGTCGTGTTTCCCCAGTGACGTTTCGTGTACGATTCACCAGTCATTGATGAATTGCGGTCGAATCTTGGCGCGCCGACGATTCGTCTGTATACTATATGTATATATACAATGCGTGTGTATATATGAGCAATTCCATCTTAATTCGACGACGATTTGACCATGGGCCCTTCGATTTCTTTTATTTTTTAATATGATATTAAAGATGCAAAATTAAGTGTCTATTCTTAAGATATTCATAGCTTTTACAATAATTAAGATATTGTAATTCAATAGGAAGTCATTTTTTTAATGTACTTTTTGGGAAAAAAATTGAAAATTGAAAAAAAAAATTCTTCGTGACTTTTTGGCCGTTTTGAGCTTAAAAATTGGATTTTCTTTTAATGAGACCCCTTCGATTTAAAAAATTATTTATCACATTCTGCGTAAAAAAAATTTTTTAAGCCCCTATCGAAGATGGGGCTTGAATAACATAACATATTTAAATTACATATCTGACTGTGGAAATATCTTTTTTCACCCGAAGTTATAAGTTTTATATATAAAAAAAGATTTAATTTTTTTGTAATTTTTATCTTTTTTTTGCTCTGTGACTGTAGAAATTTTTTTTTTCGATATAAAAGTTATTTCAATTCCATATTTGATATGAGCTCAAAAATTTTGGTTTTTTTTGTAGAATGTTATGAATTTGTTTTAATCGAAGGGGTCCCATTGTAAGAAAATCCAATTTTTCAGCTCCAAACGGCCAAAAAGATATACTAAAAAAAAAATTTCCCAATATTCAATTTTATTCCCAAAAAGTACATTTAAAAACCAAAAAAATAAACATCAATCACATTACGATATCTTAATTATCGTAGAAGCTATGAATATTTCAAGAATTTTACTAAACTTTAGTACGTATTATTAAGATAGATGGTTAAAAATTGGCACGGATAGTTTAGTTTGCATTTACAATAACATATTAAAAAATTTAAAAAAATCGAAGGGATCATCGTTTGATCTTCTTTGAATTGAGATAGAATTGCTCATATGTATACGAGACGAGCTTCGGGTTCACTAGACATCGGTATTTCCTGTGCGTTCTGGTGCGCGAGCCTCCGTGCCGTTCGTTCGGATCACGAAAACACGATTTTCCGAAAAGTTTTATCTCGCACTTCCAAACTTTAGACTCTGCAGGTTTTACCGTGACCGAGAAAGATAAGACCGGAACAGTTCGGGGCCATTCATCAACGACTCGGCCTCTCCTGGAACTCTATTTTTTTTTCTACTCCCTTGCTCATCCCTCTCTTCTTTTTTATCTTCTTTTTGTAACGAGATTTATCGTCGACATCGCACAGTCATTTAACGCTGTAAAAATTGTTTCGTTCGGTCTATTTACATTACCGATGTCATCTCTCTCTCTCTCTTTCTCTCATTAAGCATTCAACACGCCACAAATGGGCACGTGGAGCGTGGCCCAGACAGCAGTACAACCGAATCGTTGTGGCGCATCGTAAATTACTGGATACGTGACTCTTCGTTTCGTCACGATATCATCGCGTTCGACGGGTCTATGAAATTTTCGCCTGGGTGGTATTCGTCAACGAACTCGACAAGAGTCGAGATACAGCCGCCAAATCGTAATTTCTCATCAATTTAACGTATTTTTCCTTTCCGGAACGAATGTTTTTCCAGAAATATTGACTTTTAAAGATAGAAATTGCTTACACAGAGAGAATTTTGTAGTAAAAATTACGATGCTTTTTCGTAACGTGCAATGGGACCATGTTGCTAAACACAATGCTGATTGATATGCTCAACTGATAAAAATGGAAAAATCTTGTTAACTTTTACTGTTGACCATAATAGATTTCATAACGTATTATAAATAAATATAAAAAACTGTATTGTTTTTTTTTGTTACCCTCGCTCAGAAAGTTCCATTTTCGAGCACGGTGTTAATTCTGTCATGGCGACAAAAAAATAGAAAAAATACAAAAAGTATTGATTTTTGATTTTTGTTGTACATTTTTTTACAATTTTTATCTATTACTAATTATTTTAAAATAAAAATGATTTGCATGCAAAACTAAATTTTATTTATTTATAATAAACGTATGAGAAAATAAGTAATATTTCTTAAAATTAAAAATATCAATCTGGTTTTTGTAAAAATAAACTTTAACTAAAATTACTACTTTTACTACTTTTCTCTTTATTTGTTATGTATAAAAAAAATCACAATGTCACATCTAGAACCTAGACTTAAATTTTGTTTTGACCAGTATAATCTATCACTTTTGTGCGTACATCTCGAAGCATTGAATCGTAAATGTAACAAAATAATCCACCACTGAACAGTGTACGCTTTTCTTCTCAGATGTTTCATCAACCCCATACGGAGAGAAATCACGATAGTGGATTTTATCATAAATAAGTGACAACTATTATTGATTGATTATTTTCAATGATTAAATTGATTATTTTATAACTAAATATATGTTTATCTTAAAATAAAGTGTATATTTAGGATAGAATCTAAACAGAATGTAATTACTTCCATAATAATTGGTGTAGTTGTCACTTTTGTATAGTAAAATTTATCATTCGCTTTTCTCTCAGTGCATGATTCCTTCTATACGCACAAAAGTTTCAGCAGGTTCGTATCCTTTCGGGCTTCTATTTTTCTCTCGGGAATCACGGACGCGCGAGTCCCTTCCACCTCTCTGCGAGATCTGCGATTTGTATTCAGCCGCAACCTTCCAATCCTCCTCGGTGGAAAACTGCATCGTCTCGTCGCCGATCGAGTTGCATCGAAAAACTTTCATACCCGCTCGACGCAGCTTGCAATTTGATCGGTTACTTTTCAACACCCGGATATATCGAGCGTATTGTTTCTCCAGCAGCATTCCTCACGTACATATCTCATCTCGTTCGAACGAAAAATATTTACGACCTATCGAAGGAAACGGTTCAATCTCTCTCCCCGCACGTTTTCGAAATTCAACCGACTCTCGTGGAGGCGCGACGAATATATTTTATTGGCGAAAGTCGCGCGAGCTCTCTTTTTATTCATTATTTCATTTTTTTTTGTTTTTTTTTTCGTGCACACGAGAAAGCCTTCGGGCTCTTTGCGATTTTTTCTCTGTTTTTCCTTCGTATTTCTGGTGGGGTGCGGAAGTAGTCTTTGTTCGCTCCGGGCTCGTAACTCGTTACGCCTTCCGCAAAGAGCGATATGACCGAGGACAGACACGGATCTGACAGTCGAGGGAGACTGCAGTCTTCTCTCGTCGTAACCAAGGAGATGCACTCAGACCGAGACTCAGACGAGGACCCGGGGCGCAGCGAGAGAAACCTCAAGTCCGTGGCGTGAGACATCACCGTCCTCTTCGTCGCTCTCTTTTCTCTCTTTCTCTACGTAACATTTATTCTTTATACGCAAGGGCGAATATACTCTTGTACAATAAAAACACAGTATCCATCCGTCTTTCTTCTCGCCCGAGCTCACCGTGCAGCTCGCACTTGTGCGCTGAAAAAACGCGCGTCGAGTGCGGCTTCGGTGTGTTTTTCACACCGCCCGGAGCCAGTCAGGCAATCATCCTCAGAGAATACGCCTATTCCTACATACCCGCAAATTTTCTTCTAACTTTGTCTATAAGCAACGTTATTCTTGAAACTCGGGCTTGAGGCGTTCCGGGCAACATGGCCGCCTCGACGACTCTCCACGGTGTGATGCACCCTTTTATCCGGATCATCCCTCAGTACGAATTCTTTTTCTCTCTTCTTGCCATCTTGCGTATGCTTTTTGTACGGGTACAATTCATTTTGTGTTCGTTTCCGCGATAATTGAAAATCAGGTTGCACAACGCTTCGGGCGAACCTTCAAAAAATTTCACTCTGGATCGTCGTGAAAAAATCATTCCTGTTTATTGTTGCGATTCTTTACCAATTAATTTTTTTTAAATCTTATATAGAGATTCACGCACTTATTACAAAAAAAACTGGAGGCAGTTTGCAATTGCAAGCAGAACTAAATGAATAAACGTCCTGTTTACAATATCTTAAAGCAATTTTTGACCCTGATAGGCGAACAGACTAAACTGCGGTCTACGTAAATGATATGCAAATTGTCGTCATTTTGATTAAAAGTGCTACCACTAGCTACGTGTGCTATTAACCAAAAACTTTAAAATCTACTTGTAGATGTAAAGCGGGCACAAAAAAACTTTATAAGACAATACCGAAGATTTTTCTTCTTTTTGATGTCATCCTATATTAAAAAAGACATGAGACCTCTAATCGATCCATCAGAATAGAGCGCATTATGCGGAGCATATTCACTTTTGGCTAATCGCTACTCATTAAAAAAAAATTCAACATGCGCCGTTTCGGAAACAATGACCTTGATGCTAAAATCGTTCAATTCGTATTGCAAAAATTATCAGGAATTACCTATAATGAAGTCAATATCGTTGAGGACACAAAAAATATCGTCACTTGAAATTTTGAGATTTTCCTCTTTTCGGTTCTCGAAAAGTCAGGCTAGTCCTCGAACACACTAAATTTTCTGAGCTCATATAAAAAAAAAACTTGCAACACAATTTTCTATTATTTATATCCAATATACCTAGACAGATATACCTGAATAGTTCGGGGATCGTAAACATAAAAAAAAGAGAAAATTCGTCGAGCGTAACGAGGAAAAAAAATTCCAAATTGTCGTTAATCCCTCGGTCATTGTTTCCATGGTGATCGGTCGAGGTCGAGTGAAAAACCGAAAACGGTCTTGATTGGTCGAATTTTCGACTCAATTTGGAATTAGTACCCCGGTAGAAAGTGTCGGGATAAGACGTGTCGGGTCATATAAGGTAGTTTGTTACCGAAAAATATTTAATTGCAATTTGAGAAGCTCAAATATCAGTACCAGTATAATTTTCAATCGTACGAAAAGTGAATAGTGAAGTGAGTAGTGTGTTTCAAATTTATAATATCGTTTCGAAATACTTCAAAAAAATGTCGGTGTGGATGAAAGTGCTGTCCAATTGATGCAAATAATCTCAATTTCACTATGTTATTCTACATAGTATCATTTCCATTACATTAAATGTACGCAGTCTTTTAAATTCGAACGAACAGTTTTTTAATAATGGTTTTACTTCGAATAATTACATTTTTCACCATAAATTAAAAGTCCTGTATATTTTAATTTACCCATATATAAACGATGGTCCATTTTTTAATTTGATTTTTAAAAAATACAAAAAATATTGAGTTTTGTGTGGTGTGGTGGTGAAGTGAAGTGCAAGGCCCACGGAACATATTGAGCAGAAAATTAGGGAGATTCGCATCGTTTGTATGAATCACCCTTAATAAAGCTGATTTCGTCAAGAGAAAGGTAAGACATTTGCTAATTGAAAATTTCATGGGTCTCTATACAAGACCCAGTGTTCTAAAAAAAAAATCCCAAAATTGGCAGTACGTTAACTGTACTCTTCACTTCTCTACTCAAGACCATATTTTAAGTTAAATTTGGCGTTTTAAAACTGCAGAAGAGTTTTTTTTGAGTAAATTTTAAAATGAAATACGAAAAAATAATGTCAAGAGTATAGAGAAGTGAAGAGTACAGTTAACGCACTGCCGCAAAATTAAAAAATTTATTTTTTAATTTTAAAAGCTTATGCGATCAAATATTCTATTTTAAAAAAGACATAAAGTCTCTATAATCAATTCATCGGAATAGAGCGTCTAAGTTATTCGAAATATGCGCCTATAGAAGAATCGCAAAGTATCATATTCTAAACATATGTCGAGGAAGAAAAAGCGACCGCGTTGTTGCTCGTACATAATAAAAATCTATCCATCAAAATAGAAACCCAAAAAAAATTTTTTTTTGTAGACTTGTGTAATTTCTAAAGATCCAAGGATATAATTTGCAGTTTCGCAAAAGATGAGTTACACGAATCAACTTTTACACGTTTTCTCGCGTTCGGGGATGTTAGCGGCTCCGCGCAATTCACGAATAAATGAATTTATATGCGTCGTGGATGCTCATAATTTGAACGAACGCGAGAGTCTCGCGGCTTCGCGGTACGATCCAGAACGTGCGTTGGTATTGTCATGCTCAGCACGATCCGGCCAATTACCGAAAACAACCCCTCGTTTGCGGTCTATGTCAGAGAGGTACCCCGTCACCCTCCCAGTCGATCCGTCTCTCTTTCTCACTCTTTTATCTCCCTTTTGTCTCATCGTGCTCGTCGCTGCTCTTCTTCGCAGCTTTCTACTTCTCTCGTTTCCTCCCTCTGATAATTTTAACAGAACGCAAACGTGCTCCATTGCGCTCACGATATGCTCTCGCCTGATGCAACGCGCGCTCCTCGTTCCCCCCCTCACGCTCGACGCCTGACAGAAAATAATCCACAATTACTCGAGGCAGAAGCTCGCTTCGTAATGAGCACCGGATATTCCGGTAATACAAAACGGGGGTGGCTATAAGGGAGATGGAGGGACGATGCTAATAGCGAATACTCTCTTTTGGACAATTTATACTGGTCTCGCTCGGTTTAATGCGAGTTCGCCGAAAATACGCGGATCTCCCGGATACTAAACATGCCGTCCATCGATGAACGCTTTTATACTCTCAATACTACGCATTCAGGCTGACTCGCGAGCTGGTAATACAATATAGGTGAAATTTGCTGATGGCCCATTGTTAAACTCTCGTTTTATAAAACATGTTGCTCCGATACGGGTTATTTGCTCAAAAGCCATGATACGCGTCCAATGAACGAATTTTCAGGCAACGCTCACGTGCCCGAGCGATCGGGAATGAATGAACGTCCGGTATCATCGCAGAAACGAAATAACTTTGGAATTTGTGCGTCCCGTACAATGTATACAGTAATGAAGAAAAGGATCATTTACAAATTTTTTTGCAGGATTGAAAATTTAATACCTTCCGGACATTACTGATATAATGCTCGCTTTGTTCTTTTTATTGTTACAATACACATGACCGCATACGAAACATTTTTTAATTCATATTTATTAAATTTTACGTCAAACGTTATTGATTTTTATATTTTTTAATCTGCCAGCGTTTCACCTATTTTCAACCCTTCTTTGGTTGCGTAGTGAGAGATTTTCTCACACTTATTATGCGTATATACGTAATTATATATACGTAAAATAAACGTCAGATTTATTTAAATTTTTATTTTACATTTCAGGTTAATATTACATGTATACAATTAGACACTAGAAATTCACTTTAGAATTATATTTTTGACATATAGTGGTACAGTAGAACAATGTATGAATGATGAACCAACCGTGTTCATATGTGCGCCCATGTAAGATGTCGACGTCCACCGCGTTTAGCCAAAATTTATTAAAATTACATAGAAATAGCAAAAAAATTGTATGCTCGACTCGGGAATGAAAAAGACCCTTTATATCCGCGTGTTTGCCACCCTCGCTTTCGACTTGGGTGGCAATATCACACGCGAATGAAAAAGTCCTACTTCCCTCCCTATAGTGGCGCAATATATAATACTATTGACTAATTTTGCTTCTGTTTCTTTTTCGTTTTTTTGTTTTCTACAGACTACGAACCAGATTACTTCTATTTTTAACACTGACCAATGACTTGAAAAATGTATTTCAGACCATACTTTGTAATGCAGTTTACAACTGGATCAAATTTTGACCAAACTGCTACGTGGTTTTTGTACACGTCATGTTCGACGTACAGTCAAATAAAAATTTTAACACATGTTACGTACTCGTAAGCTATTAGGTAACAATTACGTTTTCCGAAAAAAAGATCGATTTACAAGCATGATTATTTTATAATTTTGTTTATATACTATGTGATATAGTGATCGAATCTTCTGATTTCACTAACTTCTAGTCTCTGCTAAAGTACTTCAGGCTCTACTCGGCAAATACGGTTTAGAACTCTCCGTGTGGAAATATATATAAAATTTTGACATTTTAGTGGTTTTTCGTACGTCATTTTCAACGTTCAATCAAATAGAAATTTCGGCAATTTGTTTGCTCTGTGTATGATTTATAAGAGCAACAATTACTTTTTTCAAAAAAAAAAAGTTCGATCAGTAATCATGATTATTTTATGGTTTCATTATATACATGATGAATTGACTGAACCTGGCATTTGCAATTTGGAGAAAAAAGATTAGAGACTGAACGCGTATGTTGACGGGGGGAATGGGTCAGCAATCTTTCATCATCTCTCGTCCGAGGGCGGGATCTCTCGAAATGACTCTGCCGGGGGGGGATACATGTGTCGGAACGCTTATTAATCGGTGATGCAAGTGGCTAGGCGGTATCAGTGCGAGATTCACAACGGGGATGATGTATCGACGACGTTAATGCGAAAATCATGAGTATCCAGGAATAAACGAAACCAAGATTCCTTCGGAATGGCGCAATCAACGTTGGGAAGTATAGAAAAAGTAATTACGTAGTCGAATAAGACAGAGGACTGTTGTTTCATCCCCGAATGAAAAGATCGGATCGGAGTCCATTTTTTTTCCTCCCGTAAAAGCTTTGCGAGCCCGAAGCGGCTTTTACCGTCCAGGAAAATCGAGCGGGATCAATGTATATATGCAAGAATATTGCTGGTGGAATTGTCCGACGGAAGAAAGAATAAAATATGATCCAGGAATGATTGGGATATCGCGCTTCTCAGACGTTTATTCTCAGCAAAACGTGTATGCCAGCTCTGTCCGTGTTTATTGATAGATAGCGAATGCAGCGCTTTTTTTTATCGAGCTGCGTGTGTTTTTCTTATCCGAGAAAGGATCACGCAGAAAACAGACGGTGTGTACGAGATAGCGCGGAGGAGGGATGAGGAAAAATTCCCGCGAGGAAAATGACGCGAAAAAAGGTCGTAGGACACGGAAGAGAGAGAGAGAGAGAGAGAGAGAGAAAAGAGTTGGAGCGCGTAGGGAATCGCGCTCGAGGCCTCTCGATGTTCCTCGCGTCTGGGATCCATGCGGAATTGGCCATATCGACGGAAAGTCGTTTTCTAGACGATCCGCTATCCGCCCATCGGGTTATTTCCGAAAGCTTTGGTATGCGCAGGGGTTACATGGGGCTCTTTTACAACTTAGACACCCTCCGCGATCTCGCGCGTTCTCCCTCTCTCGTTTTTCTACCCCTCGGAAGCGGCGCTTTCATTTTCCATCATCCCCCTTTTTCCCCGAGCTCCTCTCATCTCTCTTGTATTTTCTTCTCTTCGCGTATATATTCTCGAATGCGATAACTGGCCGCCTCGATTTTCTTTTATAACGAAAACGGCATATCCCTTTCTTCCGTGATTCCGGGGGAAATATATTTCACCTTTTCTCTCTCCATCCTTCCGCGCGTCCCTGATGCCTAACTTTATTTGTTTCACGAAGTGTGAACGGCCTGAGACACAAGCCTCGTATACGAAGGGTAAAAAACGTATTTTTCATTTTTTTTTTATTAGTGAAACTACTTACACTGGGATAACGTCGTTAATTTATAACGACAGGAACCTGATATGGAATAAGGGGCATTAACATCGGGACACTTGGTTTTTCAAATATTTCATGGCCAAATTGTCCGATTAATTTTTAAGTTTCAAAAAAGTACATTCGAATAAATTTAATTAGCTTTCGAATGTATCTAGATTCATTCAAAGATTTTTGTATATTAATGCAAATCGGACAAAAAGTGCGATTATTAAATTAGATGGGTAATGATTAAAAAATCCGTCCCATTATCATACATACCCAATTTTGTAACGTCACTTTGTCCCGATTTACATTAATATGCAAAAATCTTTGTCACTGGAACAATTATTATCCGATCGGAATGAATCTAGATTCATTTGAAAGTTAATTAAATTTATTCGAATGAACTTTTTTGAAATTTAAAAATTGGACGATTTGGCCGAAAAATATATGCAAGGTCTCTAAAGGTCTCTAAAACCCATGAAGGCTAAGAAAAATTTTAAGACTGTTAAAATTGTAACGTGTAAGACACAACAGTATATTACTCATACCTGTAGTATATTTTATCAAATTAAGGTGTTTCGGTACATATAACGAAATGATAAAAATTCGTTCAAATTTGGAGAGGGTATTCTTTCATATGAAATACGTGAATATAATTTTTTTTAGAATTTTCGTCTACGTATTTTCCGAACAATTGAACCATGAAATATCATTTTTTAGACAACATAGCTATACTTTCCGTGTATAAGAATGTAACTTTAACACTTGATTACTCGAAAACAATGTAGACGATTTTTTTTCTGACTGTATATAAATTTCTTTAGTGACAAAAGAACGTTCTTTCAAATTTTCATCGTGTTCTTAACAAATTTCGGTTCCCTATACTTTTAATATGTAAAACTTCATTTATTTTCGCTATAGCTGTACCGACACCCCTTAATCTATCGAGGAAATAATTAGGTTTTTACACAAAAAATGAATTGAATATTCTCCCCGAAAGTTTTGAAAATACTAAATAAAATGTGCAAAATGCAAATGACCTTACAACGAGAATTTCATCAGACAATTCATACTATCAGCAGGAAGTTTCACCTCTACCGCGCGTAGTTCCACACGCTGTACTATTTTTTTGTATTTCTTTTCTTCTCTCGCTCTCCCTTGCACTGTTGGCACTCGAACTCGATCGACTAATTCCCCAGATATTTCTTCGAGCGCGACCCGGCAGCGTCGCCAATCGGCAATCTCTGGCCGAACGTCTTTTTGTCCAGATCTTCCATCGCATTCGGCGAGTCCCTCTGTGTCCTCCGGTTGTCGTGCGCCTATAGCCTCTATCTCGCTCGGTCTTCGAGTCGCTCCGCTCCCTCGTCGTTCACTCGATCAACGCTCGAGCTTTCCTTCCTCCACGGCTCGCAAGCCCCCTCTCGTCTTTTCATTTCGTCCCGGCTGCTCTTCCAACTATTACGGCATCAGGCTCTTCTTCCCCTCATCCTCTTATTTCCGCGCCTTCTTCTCTCTCCCGCCGGAATAGCTTTGTTATCTGTTTTACCGGTCCGCAACAGAGTTCCGCAATCCGTTTCTATCAATCTAGCCAAGGGCGCCGGCGACGGATGAAAGCTCGACAAATAGATCGAAACGAGCGAAGAAGAAAAATAAGAGAATAAGAAAAAAAGATGGAGGAGAAGTAGAGAATGAGAGAGAAAGAGAGGAAGAAGCAGCAGAGCTCGCGAGTGGTTGACTGGCGTCCTGCGGAGTTTCAACCAAGCCCCGCAGGAGAACGAGCCAACCAGTCAGCCCGGCTCTTCACGAACGCTTTCTCTCTTCTATTTTGTTTTCGCTTATCGGAAGGATGTAATCCGGCAAATAAATCCTGTACGCTGCAGACTCAGAGGGACTCGGCCGCGCACTCTCAACCCCCGGCGCTCTCTCCGCCAAAACGGAGAGAGAGAGAGAGGACGCGCCTGATCGCAAAGACGAAGACCCGCGACCCTTGGCATCGATGCCCTTTGGAACATGTCGCGTCGATACCAGAACTACACTCACTTTCTTTTATCTTTTTCTTTTCCTCATTGGCCCTATATACGATCCCACTTCGAGATATACTCCATATCTTTATTTCTTCATTCATCGTCTACAAAGTACTTCTTAAGCAAAGTTAAGCATTAATTTTGATCAAGTATTCCAGCAAAAGCTTGTCTTCGGGATAGTTCGATAGCGAATACAATCATCCTGAGAAACATTTTAATAAAATGGTGTATTTTACGGAAAATTTATTTTACTTTTTATTCTTTTACATCTCTTCCGATAGAATCTTCAGTTGTTTATATTTTTACGTTGTTCGTATACTATATTTTTTTCACATCAAGATGGAAAGTGCGCAATTAATATCAAAATAACTTTGGATTTTGTCATATAGCAGATTATAACTAAACCATGCAGATTATTTTTTTTTTAATTTCATTGATGTGCAGGTATTTCAATAAATATTACAAGACAAGGGGGCCTGGGGCGAAGCTCCTCACTACCAGAAAAATGTGTCAATATATTTGAAATTTTTTAGCACATGTGTATATGTATCAAAAAACTCTGTTTCGCAAACATTTAGATTTTTGATTACCCGTTCAAAAGATATCGAATTTTCAATAAATTTGCTCTTTTTTCGGTTTTTTGCTCATAACTTCTTTAATAATGATCCAAATTAGAATTTTTTTCAATATTTTTGTGTTTTTTCATGTATTTTTGAGACAAAAAATGTATCAATATTATCCAAACTGTTTTCATATGTGATTTTTTAGTTAAAGAATCTCATTTTTCAAACCGGTTGTCCCTTCGATTATTTTTATTGTTTACTCCTTTTATAGTTAATTTGAATGAATTTTTATACATTCCTATCGATAATAGGGACTTTGAATAATAATTCGTCTTTTAGTTTATTAAAAAATAATAATGATAAAGATTTTTCATTTATTTACCTTTTTGTTAAGTTAACATACATTATTATTACTTGATCGGCAATAATCTTTTGCAATTATAGTACCACTATGTGATGGAACAATCGAATGGATTTTTTGGCACAATTTCAAAAATATTCAAACAAAAAATATGCTGCAAATTCAAACTATTGTCTGATATTTTAGTCATCCAAAACTCATGTTATGTATTAATTTTAGACAATATTTCTAATAAATAAATACTTGAGCGTTTGAATATGTAGGATGTCCCAATAGTTAGACAGAAAATCGATCCTGTCTCTAGGGTTGAGCGAGTTTCAATCAACGATATGAAAAATAAACCTCTTTGTATATGAAAAATAATCCATACAATCTTATTGAGAAAAAAATAATTAGTAAAAATTGTCCAACTATTGGGACATGCCCATCTATTGGAACACGATTACCTTTATAGCATATAGTGAAACAGCGATACAGCAAAAAAATTTCGAAATGCGTTTTAAAGCGAAAAAAAATACATAGAGTTCGTTTCTGAGCCGTTATCAATTGTAACGAGTTGTTATCGGAAATCGTCGCTGGTTTCGCTAGTCGAAACCGTTCGAGGACAATTACGTACCAATGACGTTACTTGGGGAGGAGAGAAAAACCTTCGTAATGCATTGCACACCGACAATAAAATCAGATCTGTTTCGAAGCCGTTCGAGAGCTGCGTCGACGGGAAAATATTCGGCGGCCCGTTGTCATTACGACACGCTTATTCTTATAACTTGATCTCTACTGAAGAGGATTCTCCCGTATGCAAATTATCTGACGGTAAACGCTAAAAGCCAATTTCTAAAAAGGGCAGAGAGAGAGGGGGGTCGTCGGCGGAGGGCGATATAAATTCGAGATACGATTATTGCCCCCGATACGGAAGCAGGCTCAGCGTAAAAGTGGAATTGGCTGGCCATTAACAGACGCGTTAAAAAGAATCTTTTTCGGTGTGTATATTGGGAGGAAAAGGGGTGAAGAGGGGTAAGGAAGAGAGCGAGAGATATTTGGAGCAGTAGAGTCGTTCGAACACTTGCGGCAAGTGCTTACACGAAGCTCTGGAGCTTCGCCCAATGTTCTTACACAGTTGGCCCAGTTTCTCGTCGAGAGCATACGGCGCGTCTGTTCACCCCGTTGGATTTTCAACTACACAAATATATAAGGGCGCATATGTACGCGTAAAATACACGAAAGAGCCTCTGGTACGGAAGCAAGAGAGCAAACGAGCTTCGAGGATCGCAAGAGCATTTCACTGAGCGTAATGATCATCGTGCATCCCAGAAACATTTTAATTCGTGAGCATTCGCGGCCCCTTGTATACACTCGGTTTTAATAGTCAGCCAGAAATCCTTCGCCCGGACACGCCGTGTACCAAACCGTGATATCTCGTGCCCTCGTTGCCACCAGATTCACTTAAGATTCGTTTTAACTTTGTCGAGTCTTTATTATTGTTAACAGAGCTAAATTTGAAATTGAAATACATTCTGAATTTCATCGAACACGAGAACGTATATTATAAAAAGGATATATACAATAACCGCAAATATTTTAATGGGGTCGTGCTCGTATTCACTAGTCAATCGATCATCTCTAACGAACATTTTTTGATTACCGTGATCAATTAATATACTTGAAATTTCATCGTTAAATATTTTTAATAATTAAAGAAATTACGTGAAAAAAATTACGTATTGTAGAAAGAAGCATTTAAAGATAAATATTGGTCAGTTGAATTCGTCGTCGTCACAGCTTGCGTTATCAGTTTTTTTAATGTTAAACATCATAGGAGATTCAACATTACTTGCAAATATTTCAAAAATTATTTTGATAACCTACGTTTTTACGACTCCATATAAATTCTTTTTATTAAAAGGTTTATCAAAACTTTTCTTATCTGTCTAAATGTCAATTATATTTTAAATTCTATTTTAAAAATATGATCAGTATTCCGCTATAAAAGCTCGTGTTAAAATTTGCATATTTTAAATAACTCATTGAAGTTAATCTTATCTGATGTAATATAGTCCTTGAAATTTTTTTTCTCATCGACTTTGAAACGTGATTTTGAGAAGAAAAAAGTTCTTGTGTGCATTACAATACAACGAACGTGATAATTTTACGAATTCGTGTCATAACAACTTTTCATTTTCACAAAGAATATTTTCACAATCAGACTCAGATTTATAAATAACGTAAAAAAAATCGACTTTTTAAAAAAATATTAAACGACTGTAAAATTACAAATGAAAACGATAAATTTTAGTTAATTTTTTATTAAATTATTAATAAATTTATATATTGAGAGAAATCGTATACCAATAAATAATTAAATAAATTTGATAGTAAAGTATAAAATATCATCGGTACACGATGAAAATAACATATATTTGGCTCTATGTAAATAATCAGTATAGAAGTTACTTTTATATAACTGTAATTTTTATATTTTCCTCTCGCTCAATATTACATTTGGATGTTAATTATAAAATACCAGCATGAATCTGCTCAATAACTATATATTCGTAAATTCACACCGCGTTTGAAATTACTTCCTTGCTTTCTCGACGAAAGAATGTGAAAACACAATCGAATTCCAGAGCTATGCTTCGATGAACCAAAAGCTCGGATTTGTTAACGAACAAAAAGATTCTCGTCGTTTTTGTCATTTTCGATAAGGAAAAAATATAGGTCATTCGCTGAGAGAATGAGCGCATTTTTCCGGAATCCTGTTATCAAACGCGCCATTGGAAAGCCCTGCTGGGCTATCCTGCAATATTGGAAGTTCATTCGGGATCCAATATTCGATGGATTCGCGATAAAATCGAGGAATTACGAAAAAGGCGCGAAAAAGTGGGTTAAAACTACGAGATTCAAAACGACATGGGCCATTCAACGAACTCGTTCTTTTTGATGCCAGCTTTTACTTTTTGTTCAAAATAAAAAAGAGAGTCGTTTCAAATATTTTCAGCAAGTTTTGAAAAGACTAACGAATATCTGGTATCATTGAAAAACAGGGTTTTCTATATTTAGCACGCATATTGAAAACCAGTAACGTCGAGTTGTATCATTCAAGCTTTTTATAGTGTGCACAGAATTGTGGTGACAAAAAACAAAATAATGCATGAAATCCTTTTTTTTCAATGGTTACTCGGAAAATATGTTTTTCGAGCAAACACATTCAGAGCGCTATTTTATATCACTTTTTCGACACTAGGCTAATAGCAAGACTGATTTATTATTCTGGTATCAAAGATTTCAATACCTCTTTGTGTTTTTATAACGTAGGATTATAATTTACGAAATTCTGTAGTATAAAACTCTGCTGAATGCAGTACTACACAATAAAAGCTATACAAAAAATTTCCTTTCAGGTGAAAAAAATCGCAATTTTAACGACACGTGCAAACATATTTTTTCATTTATATTTAAACGAAAATCCTTGAAAAAAAAATCTGACAAAAATCACGTTTTATTGTTCATGTTTTTGCGAGTATTTGCACTATCGTTGCATTCCAGCTCGTATTGCTGGCACTGTTATATCAACGAATCGTCTGGTTGCCAGCTTTGTCGGATCCATATAATCGATTTTGTTTTTTAAAATTATTTTTGTAAATTTTTGGTCTTTTTTATGGCCATGTGCCACTCCATTGTTCGCAGTACACTGAACAGAAAGTTTTGTATTTACATTTCTTATGATTTTTTTAACGAAGGACTTTCATATTGTTGTTCTCGCTCAATATTTACATAAATAAACGTAATTTGAAAAGTCCTTGAAGATTTGATACTCTTTGTATGAAACGTATACGCATAGCGAAAAAGCATTATATTATATGGGCAAAAAATGTGCTAAAGTTTCCAATTGACAAAATCAAACGAAGGCACAAAAATGAGTGAGTTTGTGACAAAAGGCAGAGTCTGAGTTTTACGAACTAAACGTCAAGAATATAATTTTTGCTGAGATTATATCTGACTCATATATTCTTAAATAAAATAAAATAAAAAAATTCGTGAAAAAAATAACATATGTATATTATATTATTTGTTGATCCTCAGGAAAGAAATCTCATTCGGGAGTCGTTTGTCCTACGGCTAACGATCCTATTTCTCGCGATACACGTCGAGGGTCAACGGGCATTCAGATGAGTATTTACGAGCTTAACACATGTACATCGAGGTTGAACGCGTCTCCGCCGCTCGGCGGGGCTAGAATTACGCTCGAACGTTATCGTTTCTGCTATAGTGTTTTCGAACATGCATAAGACAGTAGCTCCTTGAGTTTCAACTAGAGTTACTTGACCCATATGAACCGAGAGAGCATTATGGCCTTCCGCGAGCTTCGACCTCTCTCAAAGACCGCAAACTCGTTCCAAAACTATTATCGTCTACCCCCGACCCTTTCTCCATCTTCCGAGACAATATTACGCCTCGCCGTTAATTGCGCAATTATCACCGATTATTCCCATTGTACAATGGCCGTAGTCGCGAAGAAAGAAGATGTAAGTGAGACGACAGGATTTGTTGACCAATCGAGTAAATCTCGAAGGTATTAGACTGCTCCGATTACTTTTATTCTTTCATATTAGAGTTTCGACATCTATTCGATGTCCTATTTATGCATTTGCTTCATTCGAGCTATCCTGAGAAAAATTATTTTTTAAGATAGTTCGATAACTGAGTGCCCTATAAAAAAAGGACGTGCCCTTCACAAAAAAGCAGTGTATGTATAAATAGGTATAGAACATGACGAATTTTTGAAAATATTATCAGTAATCATATAGAAAAAACTCATCTAAAAAGGTCATCCACTGACAGGTTTACTCTCTACATACGTATATGATTGCACCAAAAAATGATGTAATTTTTTTTTTGGAAAATTAGATGAAGCTTCTTTAACGCCATCCAAAGATCAGTAAAAAATTTCACGTAGATTAGGAAACTCGTCATTGAGATATTTATTACATCAATATTTTACATTTCAAAATTAGTATATTTGGTAAAAAAGATTTATTCAGTCTTAAAAATCATTTAGTTACGACTCATTTAAAAATAAGCCAAACAGTATCTCATTTGACTTGTGAGTATCGTTAATACCTCCTTAATATTATGTAAAATTTTCAAAAATTTTTTCATCATTTTACGATTTTGAACACAACATCCTTAAGGATCTAACAAAAGCTGTTTTTGAGAAAAATCTTTAATTTCCGTGCAGTTTCTTCCGATTTTCTTGAGTTTGCTCTTTGCTGAACGACCGGCGAAGTAAATTAAACCACGCGATCTTTTCCGATCCATTTGAGCATTATCTCCTTGAGCCTCTCTTTCTTTCGAGTACAATCGACGAGAGAGCCTTCCGAAGGAGCGTGATCGAGAGAACTTGGGAACAAGAGGAGTCTGCATTGAAAATAATTATTTTTGACCCAAAACGACTATCGGGACTCTCTTATAGAAAAGCAATTGGTTCGAAGAAGCGGAGACTCATTTCTGAGAGTTGGTGATATAATCAGCACTGAATTTCACGTAATTTCCGGTTGAATCAAAGCTGGAGAGGTTCCGTAGTTCGATATTTCTCTCCTCTTACCCCCATCTACCCTCTTTTCCTTCGATCGTTCGACAAAAATTTCGTCTCCGGTGATTCAGCTACGCTTACCACAATGGTTTTCTCTATCTCTCTCTCTCTCTCTCTCTCCCTCTTTCCTATCAACCGGAGATGCGGTGCGAGAAGCCCGAGGATTCCCGGCGAACGCCGATAATGCAGGAAGTTTAAATTAAATTTACATTACGTAGCCCATCGACGAAAGAGACGACAAAAGTGTGTAGCGCCACAGTCAATGTCCATAATATCCTGATCGCGGAATATATACGTCCCCCGAAATGGTCTATTTCCTTCAGCCGCTATTCTTCTATCTACCGAAAGAAAAGTCTTTCCCTCGCAACTCAGACTCGAACCATAAAAACTTTGGTAATGATGATTGCGCTTCCTATCACGTCTGCTCTTATATATTCTTGCACACGTCAATCATCATTTTCCCAATGCGCTTCTATTACCTTGATTTGTATGCGAAAGTTCACAATAATCTCAAATTTAACTTTGCGACTTTCCAAGTGACACGCACGGTTTAAGGAGGTAGGTCATTCTAGAATTTTCGAAAAATCGATTTTATTTTATTTTTTATTTTTTATTTTTAGTGAAACTTCTTAAGCCAGGGTGTAATATTGTTTTGTAACGACAGGAACCTGATACGTAAGCAGAGCTACTAGAGCAATGCAGACGAGTCGAGGACGAGACAGGTGAGTGTTAGAGATGTGTGTCAAAGTATTTGAGCGTTTTTCAGAATACTCTACGTTAGTAGATAGATAGATACATTTATTTGCACCAGAAAAATAATCTCGCGAGTACAATATAGAGAATAGAAAATAATGATTTGTTAATGATATTGCAAAATAAACAGAAAAGAGAGAAATAAGAAGTAAAACAACAGATACTTAGTAATAATTAGAATTTTTAAAAAAATGAAAAAATAACGCTAAATATTAGGGATCGATAAAATCACGATTACATGATAGAAGATAATTAAAGAGCGCACGTTAGTAGTGAGAGGACTGGAGATGTGTATTAGGAATATACGTGTGTTTCTGATTTTTGAGAATTTTATTTATTGTTAATATTTTGTTTATTGTTAATATATACGCGTTATACTTATCGTCTGCAACGTCTTCATCTTATAATAATTGCATTGCGTTATGGTTGCTGTGAATATTTTGGGAGATAAGTGGAATTCTTCCATAGGCTTTCTGTTAGATTTAGTTAGAAACCAATGGGCGTCACGGTGGCAAGAAAATACTTTGAATCTCGATAATGTCATTGAACCTTAAGAGTTCAACTAATGAAGTTGACATTTCGCAACCATTAACAACAATATAAATCACAAAACACGTTGTAAATTCCAAAATTTATATAGGTATATTCTCGTCAAACTATAATTTATTTTATAAATATCTATTGGTAATTGAAAAATTAGATACTTGCGAAAATAGATTGCCCAATGAATAATTTGTATTACTCATAATTGTATATAGTATATATTTCATCCAATTAATCAATCGAGAAAATATTTAATTTTTTACACAAAAAATACGAATGAGATGTCAAGAACTTACTTTTTGCTGGGATTGTCTGTCTCATACACCCTTAACTAGATACATTTTTCTTATATGTTCGTTGACCCCACTTTTTTTGTCGATACTTTTCTGGTGTCAATTATTCGATTGAACACTCATATCCCATATCATAAGCAACTTCATAAGCAAAATCACCGTGCATTTTTAAATGTATTTTTCTCTTCAGAAAGTTCAGTGACCTAAAAATTTTGTGCTCAGACATGGGAAAGCTAATTTTATTTTTCATCGAATTGTTATATTTTCAAGAAATTCTTCAGCCTTTTTACATTCCTTTACAACCTTCTTATTAACATTTTCTGTAATATTATGTGTAATCTCATCGTCTGCTGCTTGTACCCTGAGATGCTACTTCTACATGTTGAACCAACTAAAACCCATTTCAAGTACCAGCGAATTAACTTTATGTTAACGTAAATTGGTCAAGTTGGTCGTTCAATTGAAATATCATTAAAATTCATACTTTTTGTTTATTATTTAGAAAAAATTGAAAAGTATCATAAAATTTTGTGACTTCACTGACGAATCTTCTTCATTTATCAGTTCCAAATTATCCTACTGCCTCTTGTCACGCATTTGAAACTTGATTCATGCTCCCACTACCGAACTTTTTTTCAGTGCAAAATATGCACGTGTTTTTTTTTTCAATTTACAACCAAGTATATATTATTATTCTAAAACCCATGTCATAAATCTCGAGTAACCTCTGTTCGAATGTTACGATTTTCGTCTTTCTTCAACGGGGCTCATCCAGAACGGAAAAATTGGAAAAAAATGGCGCATAGAGGAAAAGGGAACAAAAGTATTTGTGAGTGTCAGAGAGACGTGAGATCGCAAACAAGAGTCATTTCCGGAGTGAAAGAGGGCAAGGGACCGCGAGAGAGCTTCGGAAAAGTAAGAAGTCAATCCGTGAGGGAGAGAAGGTCGATTTAAAGGCTTGCCCGTATAATAAAACGATCGAGCTGGGAATTCGAGGCGGTAGCACGAAGTTTGGTCTATCGACTAAATCAAGTCAGAACGGGAGAAAGAGGAAGAGAGAGAGAGAGAAAGATTCCCATAGGTATATAGACGAGGACCCAAATGAGCGACCGATCTTCGCACTTCGCGCGAAGAACGTTTCCTATAAAACGCGCCAGGACGGAAAACACATTCCCTATGTATAGCATCAAGAGAAAGAAACCCCCCTCTCGTCTCGTGATAGATTTCATGTTTAAGGGAAGATAAATCTGCGAGCTAGCTTTACCGAGGCTGAAAAATTCGGGCGACAATGCGAAACGGAAAAAAAGCAGCAGGGAGGACGAAGGGACAACCCCCATTTCGCTGTCCTAAATTCGAGACGACCCAATACACCACGCGATCCAAATCGAATCTTCTCCTATCGAGGATAAAAAAGAGGGATGAGAGATAAGAGATGAGAAAAATTGAAAAAATTGTAAACAGAAAGCGAAAGAGGGTGCAATGGAAAAATCAGGTGTACAGTTCCAAGACAAAAATAAAAAAGGGTATATTTAAGATAATTCGATGATAATTTATCATTCCAGAATAAAAAACAAAATTTTGGCAAAATGATCATCTTGAAAAAAGCAGCATTATATGGTATCAATATTCATTAAAACTTATATGAAATGATTATTTGCAAGAGAATTTTGTTATTTTGAAAAATTACAGTTACATCGACTCCGCATGTATTCGGACGTCACGTGCGTTTCTTTTCTCGAGTTTTTTCACGTAACGGATAAAACAGTATCGAGTTTTAATTTCATCTTCGACCTCGCGGGAAATATGTTGCGGTAGTTTTACACAGTGAAAGATTAGCGAACGAGCGGGAACAAGGAGGGATTTCTAGAGACGCGGAGGACGAGGTACGATCGGATTGCTATAAAGACCGCTCGAAAGATTTACCATGTACAGACAGTCCTCAGCGGTCGAACCCTTATTTCGTCGGGTTTTCAGTATGGCTTACAAAGTAAGTGCTTGACAGAAAATTTTGCGCCAACCATAATTAAGGATATTGTTTAAGTTGAATATTTTTAAAAATAAAGACTAGAAATCGCATTTTCTCAGCAATGGAAAATGGATTTTCAATATCTTTCTTATAAAAAGTAGCCCAGAGCGTGCTTTTTATTTGTACCCAAATTTCATAGCTGGAAACTTTACTATATGCTTAATCCCAAAAAAACCTTTCTTCTGTAATTATAATTTTAGACAAACATTGTCAACCCTCCTTGGGTTCTAAGTTTTTTTCTGGCTTTTTGATGAAGCTAATGGGTCTTTTATCACTTAATAAATTTTTTCTTAAAACAATTCGGAAAAAGTATGAAAAAATTATTAATTTTCTTTTGCGTATTGTAAAAAAAGAAATTTGGAACAGGCTTGCACAGTATCAGAATCTTTTTGCTTATCATATTTTATTTGAAAACTACGTTTTCAAAAAATTTATAAAATTACGATTATACACTCTATGTTCAAAATTTTAGCTTTTCATAATCTCTGGATTAGTGGCGCTTGCCAACGCCGGATTAATACACGGACCCGGAAGTACAACCGTCGCGGTCGCGCAACCAACCGCAGTCGTCAGAACGGAAGGCTATGACGCACATCCTCAGTATAGTTTCAGCTACAGCGTGGCCGATGGTCTTACTGGTCAGTTTTTATGAATCTTAAATTTTAAAAAGTAAACATCTGTAATTATTTTATACGATTAAAAATTTTCATGAAAAATCCTCTTAAGGTAGGAGTCGGGTAAAATCGTTTGAGACAGAATTTATTAAAAATTTGCACAAATCATCTTTGAGGTCATGCCGAAATGTATGCCAAATTTTATGAAGCTTCATCATCTGGTAATCGAGATATTAATTGTTGAAAGTCGTCATATTTTTCAATATCTCATAAGAGCCTATATTAAAAGTGACCATTTTTTGAAATAAATATCTCGATAACCACATGGTGAAGCCTCTTTAAATTTTGCACACATGTTAAAACGTCAAAGAAGAGCGGTATAAATTTTGAAAAAATTCTGTCTCAAAAAAATTCAAGTGATGATTTTACATTTAGTTAACATGTACAGCCAAACCGCTGAATGGACTGTCACGCCTGTCACGCGACTCCTACCTTAAACATATTCGTAATCAGATACACAAAGCTCATTTGAGAACCGACTATTAATACGGCTGTCTAAAAAAGTATTTTAAAAAAAAGTAATATTAAATTCTGACGGATGTTCTTAAAACCATATATAATTAAATTATTAACCAAATTACAATTTAACGACATAACAATAAAAATAGCTGAAATAAAAAGCGGTAACGATAGATATCGATAAAAACGTCGAAAAAAGTAAAAAAAATTTTATATTGTTTTTATATAGCTTAAATTGTATATGGGAATGGTAAATTTTTAGGTGACAACAAAGCTCAAGAGGAAACCCGCAACGGTGACATCGTTCAGGGTAGTTACAGCCTCGTAGAACCAGACGGCTCTCGTCGTACCGTTTCGTATGCTGCCGATCCCATAAACGGCTTTAACGCCGTCGTTCAGAAAGACCCGAGCATAACCGTCAAAGCTCACGGGGTGACGGGAAATTCCGTAGTCGCTACTACCTCGCCTACTCAAGTGCTTCGACCGTCCTCAGTCCGAATAGAGCAGCCCGCTCAAATTCTGACTCCTCGTCAACCGATCTTAACCGCGACTTCACCTGCCGCCACCTACGTCTCCTCTCACAGTGACGCCAACCTTCTTCGCCAATCGGTTTGTACTTACCAACGTAACTATGAAAATTTCCCATAGGAATACGAGAAAAAATTTTTGATCGTGGCCCACTGAAAGTAAACTATATGGTATTTTCAAACCTTACAACTATACAAATGAATGATTCAACCACGTAATGCAACCATACAACACAACTATCCAGTCCAATCATCAAGTCGAACCATGTAATCTAACTATCCAACAATCATCTAAACGAACCATTCAGTCAAACCATAGAGTCCAACTATCTAGTTGAAACCGTTCAATCTAATCATCAAGTCCAACCATCAAGTCGAACCATGTAATCTAATTCTCCAACAACCATCTAAACGAACCATTCAGTTAAACCATAGAGTCCAACTATCCAGTTCAACCGTTCAATCTAATCATCAAATCGAACCGTGTAACCTAACTATCCAACAACCATCTAAACGAACCATTCAGTCAAACCATGGAGTCCAACTATCCAGTTTACCCATTCAGTCCAATCATCAATTCCAACCATTAAGTCCAAACGTCAAGTCCAATCATCAAGTCGAACCATGTAATCTAACTATCCAACAACCATCTAAATGAACCATTCAGTTAAACAATAGAGTCCAACTATCTAGTTCAACTATTCAGTTCAATCATCAAGTCCAACCATCAAGTCGAACCATGTAATCTAACCATCTATCAACCATCTAGACCAACCATTCTGTCGAACCGTAAAGTCCAACCATGCAATCCAATAACGTAATTTAACCAGGAACGTATCTTATAAAAATGTATAATATACACTTTTAAAAACAGATTATCATAAAGTTTGAAGTAACTGTACAGATCTTGGCTATTATTATCAGATTGCTTTTTAAAAATAGCATTGACACATCGTTAATTCAGTTCTGAAATATATTTAATTCTATAATGATCGATGTACCTGCAGTGTGATATATTAAGAGCTGCTCGAATGATTGCTCTCAGTACACCAAAATAAATATATTTATTTATTTTTTAATGGCAATTTTTCGAAATAAAATCAATTTTCCAGACACTGATCGCGGCTCAATCTCCCTACGTGACAAATGACAATATAATCACTGGATATAATGCGGAATTGGTCAGCAACGTACCAGTGAGAGTCGGTCTCGGTTTGGGATTCCGAAACGCCGAATCACTGTATGCAACTAATCAGCCAATCATTCGAGATCTCACGTACGGCAACGGTGGACAACTGGTCAACGTTCAATAAAAAAAATCATGAACGGGTGTAACGAGGAACCGACTTTTGGATAATGACGAGAGAGATTTTACTTTTTATCTTTCAAGTGCGAAGGACTTTTCGAAATACCAATCGCAATACTTTGCACAAAATTACGAATAATTTTTCTTATTTTAGGCATTTAGCGCATAATTGTCTGCTTCTTGTACTAAAAAATTGTAAACTTGAATATTCTGTGACACAAACTAAATAGGACTGTTCGGATTCTTGCCTATAATTTCCAGGAACACTCGCCTATCTCGAAAAGAATTTTTTTAAATAAAAATATCCAACGACCAGCGGTGAAAAATATTTCTTTTATCTCCAAACAATACGTAACCCCGTACAATTTTCTAATCTTTTTCAACTCGTATACTACTTTTTTGTACTGAAAAGTGTATGAAATATAATATAAATATTTTAAAAGTAAAGTTTAAATATTTTACTGATATCGCGAAGTTAAACTTCTAACTTTCGTTCTGCATTGCTCGAATCGTAAAATTAATAATATATTCTTTAATGAATTGCGTCCGACATCTCGTATCTGCATGAAAAAAGTACGAGAGAGAATTTTTTTTCCTTTACGAAAAAAAAAATGAAAATCGATCAAAGCGAAGAGAAATATTCGTTTTTTTGATTCTCAGAAAATCCGCTTATATTTTCAAAGTGTTTTTAGTAGGTTTTGAAATGGAAGCTTATCGATTTTCAGTTACAGAATGAGTGCAGCTCGTTGCGTAATTTCACTGGAAAAGAACGAGATCGCAGATGCTGGTAGGGTAATACTTGTTCAGGGTTTTCGTGGGGCTCAACAACTATTTCCACTTCACGTGTGGTCCGTGCGGTCTGACCATTAGAGATAGATGCATGAATAATTGAGTTAAGCCCGGAAACTCTCGTCCAACTTCTCATCAAAAACTGTGCATGTTATATACATATGTATATCTTGATGAGTCACAGTTATACTGGAGATTTGAGAAATTAATTGAAATTTGAAAAGGGAATTTTGTCTCTCTTGCTTCGAAACAGATTTTAATCTCGTGCAAATTTGAAAAACACCGTATTGGTTTCAGCTTTATTTGAGGCAATCCTACCATATATGGTTATTCATTCCTTTATTATTAATTCGTTACATTTTAATATACGATTTTGATATAAAAATTTAAAATCTTTCAAGAGACGTAGCTGAAAGTGAACATTTTATTAGACACACTTTATTATAAAACCATGAAAAAAGGATTAATAAGCAACAAATTTATTTATCATTTAACTAAATCTTTCAGTTGATTATTTTAAATAAAAAAGACCAATTTATCTGATTCGCGTAATATTTTACTAATAATAGCAGTGGTATTGAACTTGTTCGAATTTTCGCAGCTTCCAATTTCTGTTGGCGGGATGGAATTTTTCGCTATCAAGGGCTCCACCTCGGCGACGTTTGCAAAGTTTTTATATCGAGGTGGCGCGTGAAAGTCCCCGCTGAGAAATGTGGAAAGGATTGCGATCTAGAAATGTGTAATGGCCATTTGGAATAACGAATCCGTATAAATTATAAAGTTTCCCGATTGCTTTGCTCTCTTAGTCCGAGGGGTGACTCGGCGATAAAATAAATTGTCGAATTACTTTGATTAAAAAAAGAAGAGACTCGTTGCTCGGAGGGTGACGGTTGGCTGAAAAAAAAGGCCAGGGTGGGGGAAAACAGTCGCGACGACCCTCTATATCTGATATCGGAAATAAATTCTCGCGGATATACGTGATCCCTGTGGGTCTACGCCAGGAAGGAACCAGCGAACAAAACGAAAGAGAAAAAGATTCGGAAAGATTAATGTGCGTTAGTTTGAAACAGAAGGAACCACCATTTCTCCCACCCCCCACCCCCGCACCCTGTCTCTCCCTTTCTCTCTCTCCCTCGTTTTCCCTCCGCTTCCATAGCCCTTCATTCGATCAAATCAATAATAAATCGTGGCCCTGCCCTTCTTACGAACAATCGTAGCATGCCAATTACGACTTTTTGAATTCTCGAAGAAGCTCGAGGACACGAGAGAGAAACGAAGGATCAAGGAACGAAGCGAGACACCGGGTACGCGACGCAAAAGGATTTCTGATTTATAACCAAAGAAATAAATCTTTGTGAAAAAAAGATGTAAATACAAATTAATTCAGAGCCTTTCACTCTCGTAAATCGAGCAGCTTTTTTGCTCGCGAAAGAAAGGGAATTCTCGCTTTTCCTGAAAGCTCCACCTCTCTCCTTCACAGTGTGTATAAATGAGGTAGCTAATAGCAGCGAGCGGGCTGGCGAGTAACCGAACGCAGAATCGATAAGAGAAGAAAAAAAGGCAATAAGATCCGGACGAAAAATGAGACTGAAAATTCCCTTGGCTATCTATTTTTCAGCTACTTATCCTAAAATGTAGCTGGTAGATAGGGTCGAACCAATTCGATTGGCGAGGTTGCTAAAGCCGATGGAAAATCCTGGGATGTAGCAAAAACCGTAACTTTGAGGTAAATCCAACCTGGACGAGTGCGATTTTTCAAGAACTTATATACGAGGCTTCTCAAAACAATTGTCCGGTATCGAGAAAAAAAAACAGTTTAAAAAACTTCTAAACAACAAAAACCACGAAAACCCATGAAATTCTTTCTTCAACAAAGACATTTTATTTATAATGATTTTAAATCTATATTAAAAAAGATATGAGGCCTCTAATCGATTCATCGAGACAGAGCGCATTAACTTTTGACTAAGTTCTACTTATTAAAAAAAATTCAATGTGCGCTGCTTCGGAAATAATAACATTGATGTTTGAATCATTCATTTCGTCTTGCTAACATTTTCAGGAATATTATGAAGTCGATATCGTCAAAGACACGAAAAGATATCACCGCTTGAAATTTTGAAATTTTCCTATTTTCGATTCTTTCAGGTAGTTCTATAGTTTTATCGATTATTTAGGAATTTAGAATCTATTATATAGGAATTTTGAATATGTTGTTCTTGAAACAATTTGCAACAACTTTGCTTAATAAACTTAAGGTATTACAACCGCAAAACCGTATTGAGACAGATTTTATTAAAAATTTGCACAGGTCTTCTTTAATGTCATTAGAAAACATGTGTCAAATTTGACAAAGCTTCACCATCTAGAAATCGAGATATTATACATTGAAAG
>JAPYYW010002862.1:0-17817 GCA_030522545.1 Cremastinae sp. A BG-2022a
GATCTTCAAAATAATATAGCAAAAATTGTCCAACTACTGGGACATTTAGCTCACTGTCTCGAATTTACAATCCCTTCCAGTTTATTTTTCATTGAACGTTTATACAATAGTATGATTTTGATGCTCTTCAAATGTTGCTCTTCAGGTCTATTCGTTACCTTCATTCTGTCTCTCTGGAAAAATGTTCTCGTATATTTTTTCTTCTCGCTGCGAATCTGAATGCATGTAAAATCCCGTACGGTTTTTCCACTTTCCGATCTTCAGTGGCTGATAATATATTACGCGCTTGCTTTTAACTCGGGTTACGTGATCTCGTATTTGCGCCGAGGGGCACGCTCTTGACGTTCCGGGTAACAAAAACTTTTCACGTACTCTCCTTCGTGTACAGAGTAATTCAGAAATGAGTTTATGCATAGGCCTTTAATCTCAAGATATTTCAAGTTCGATTTATCAAACGCTAAATCACGCGCATAATCATAGATTTGAATTATTTAGTTTTTTTTTTAGTAGATAAAATATGCAAGTATTACGATGAGTGAAGATAGTGAAAAATGAGGTATTTCATCCTCATGTTTTATATAGCAATATAAAAATTTAATTTTGTAACACATAAAATAATTTTACACAAAAATTGATTAATTCTGCAGATTTTTAAAAATATATTGAACATCTTTTTCTGATAATTAAAAACGAGCGACTTATTTGCTATTGAAAAAGTCTAAAATATAATGTCATTAAACTTTTATATTGAGTGAACACCAGAGAATATTTATTTCTAGTATTTTGGTAGCTGTTTTATTCATCGTTTTAGATTTGAAATTTTACAGTGCCATTGAAAAATATGTCATCTATTTTCCAAATGATTTATAGTTTTACATTCTAATAAAAATTGATGAAAATCGCATTTTCGAAAATTCTTATGCACAGGCTCTTTTTAGCAGATATATTCATGTAGAAATAACTTTAGTATTAGTAACTTTCAATTTTTTTTAATGATCAAAAAAGAGTACAAGAAATTTAAATATTAATAGAGTATAATTGTACGTTTACAAAGTTTCAAATCAAGTTACATGTAACGTAAAAAGAAAGAATAATAATTTTGTACCAAAGTTAAAAGATAACGATGACATATTGTACTCATTTTTTTTTATTTCAACCCTGCTGTAGAAAAATGAACTAAATTTCAAAATTTTATCTTACAAAAATCTTTAGAAATTACCTATCATAAAGTCGATTTGGTGAAGAATAATAATATACAATATATTGCCACTTCGAATTCTGAGTTTTTCGAGGCTACCTCGACTAATCTTCCCTTATACTATATCCCTTAATTATTCTCCTTGATTTTGTTTTGTTTGGAGTTTTATTGGAGTTTGTTCGAGCTGACTCGATTAATAATTAGTAGATTATTCGACAACATTGGGGTAATAAGTGTCGAAGAGTATTTAGTGATCATTAGTCAAGTGAGTCTCAGTTTCAGTAATAATTCATCATTATAAAAAAGTGAATACATATATACAATGGATTAAATAGTTTTTAGCTTTTGCTTCGAAATAATGCAATGTTCCTATTATATGCAGCGAAAATATTCAATACGAAAAACTATCATCTCAGTTCGGAACTTCTGAGGATTATTTACATAAAATATAGAAATTCTGATCATTATTTTAAAAATTAATCTGATGATTATTTTCACAACTCATCTGATCATTTTTATAATCTGAATTACTATATTTTAAAAGAAAATTTCTGAGAATTTTCAAATTAATATCAAAGTTAAAATCGATATAAAATTATCTTCGCGTATAATCAAAATGTTTAAAAAATACAAATTATTTTGTTTAATCCGACCAATAAATTATGATGCAACTTTTCTTCACTTCTGGAAAAAAATTGAAGTTATAGATTCAATAAAGAGAAGTTATTATTTATCACAGTACGAATTTTTTTATTCTTTGATCTGCAGTGCTAAATCTATTGGATAAAAATGTCATTTCTGCCAAATATATTTTTATTGCTAAATTTATATTTATATGTTGAATTTTAATAAATTGAATATAAATAATAAGTAAATTTGAATATAAATTTTGAATCGGTCTGTATAAAAAAAAATACTTCATACCCGATTCCCAAGCGATTAGGATTTTATAAGAAAATTTCTGAGAATTTTCAAATTAATATGAAAGTTAAAATCGGTATAAAATTATCTTCGCGTATAATCAAAATGTTTAAAAAATACAAATTTTTTTGTTTAATCCGACCAATAAATTATGATGCAACTTTTCTTCACTTCTGAAAAAAAGTTGAAGTTATAGATTCAATAAAGAGAAGTTATTATTTATCATAGTACGAATTTTTTTATTCTTTGATCTGCAGTGCTAAATCTATTGGATAAAAATGTCATTTCTGCAAAACTTATTTTTATTCCTAAATTTATATTTATATGTTGAATTTTAATAAATTGAATATAAATAATAAGTAAATTTGAATATAAATTTTGAATCGGTCTGTATAAAAAAAAAATACTTCATACCCGATTCACAAGCGATTAGGATGACCCCGGTGTCAAGTACCGGTATATAGTATCATTGAGTGAGGGTTTCCCGTGTCAAAGTGTGTTCCCTCTCTATGCTCCCAAGTCACAATACACTGCGCCCTTCTCTTGTATCCCTTTTCCCTGCATCAACATCAAGCTGGTACGTTACTAAAGGATTTGATTTCGAGGTTCCTGTGGCTGTTGCAAACCTTTCCAGCACGTCATACTTTGATGTGGCCCTTGGGCAAAGGAATTTAGGTTGTAACTCACCAAGTACTTGAAAATAAATATAAATTTATGCATAAATATCAATAGTATATTTTAAAAGATCTTTCCAGAAAAAAATATGTTTTTTTACTTGCAGTATTGCACATAACCTCTACTTTCTTCATACGTTTAAACATACCCTATATAAAAAAAGACATGAGGCCTTTAATCGATTAATCGGAATAGAGCGTATTATGAGGAACACATTAACTTTTGGCTAATCTCTATTCATAAAAAAAAATGCATCGTGAGCTGCTTTGGAAATAATGATCTTGATGTTTGAATCATTCATTTCGTCTTGCAAAAATTTTCTGAAATTACCTATTATGAAGTTGATATCATCGAGGACACGAAAAGATATTGTTACTTGAAATTTTGATATTTTCCTATTGTCGATTCTCGAAAAATTAAGCTGGAGGTCCTCGAACACGCTAAATTTTCTCAGTTCATGTCAAAAAAACTTGCAACACTATTTTCTATTATTTATATCCAATATACCTGGACAGATATACGTGAATAGTTCGGGGATCGTAAACATAAAAAAAAGAGAGAGAAAATTCGTCGAGTGTAACGAGGAAAAATTTTTTTCAAATTTTTGTTAATCCCTCGGTCATTAATTGTTTCCATGGTGATCGGTCGAGGTCGAGTGAAAAACCGATTAAGGTCTTAATTGTTTGGTTTTATGACGAAATTTTGAATCAGTAGGCCCGTGTCAAGTGTCGGAGTAAGACGTGTCTGGTCTTACAAGGCAGTTCATCGTTACAGAAAAACATTTCGTAGAAATTCGACAAGTTCAATCGAGTGTCAGTTTCAGTAATTTTCAATCGTACAAAAAGTGAATAGTGTTTAGTGATTTTAATTTGTATTATATCGTTTTAAAATAATTTTTTAAAAATGTCGGTGCGGATAAAACTGGTGTACAATTGATGCAAATAATCTCGATCCCGCTATTTTATTCTACACAGTATAATTTCCATTATATTAAACATTATATGTAGTCAAGGCTATTAAATTCGAACGAACTGTTTTTCAAAAGAGGTTTTTGCATCGAATAATTGAATTTTTCATCATAAATTAATTAATAAATTAATAATTTAAAAAATATTAAGTTTTGTATCGTGCTGGTGAATAAAGTGCAATAAGGCCCACGGAATATATTAAGCAGAAAATTAGGCAGATTCGTTTCGTGTCTATGAATCACCCTCAAACTGATCTCGTCAAGAGAAAGGTAAGACGTCGCTGATTGAAATATTCATGGGTCTACGAGACCCAGTGTGCTCAAAAAAATTCGCGAAATTAAAAAAAAAAATTTCAATTTTAAAAGCTGATTCGATCGAAAATTGTCCTTAAATAACGAATATGCCAATCATTCAGAGGGTAATCCAATAATTTATATTGAATAAGCCAAAAAATTGACTTTTGCATCAGATTTTTCAATTTCAGTTTTTGAATATGAATTCTTGGATTGCTCCCCGTATAAGTAACATTTTTGTTATCTACAGGAAATTTTGCTATCAAATATTCTATTTTAAAAAAGTCACGAAGTTCATTATCAATTCATAAAAATAAAGCGTACTATGCGAGGTTATATGAAATATGCACCTATAAGAATCGCAAAATATAAATTCAAACATCTCAAAAAGGAAAAAGCGGCGGTGTTGCTGCTTGTCCTATATTAAAAAAGACATGAGGTCTCTAATCGATTCATCAGAATAGAGCGCATTATGCGGAGCGTATTAAATTTTAGCTAATAAAATTTAGCTATAGGAGATATAATTAATGATATCAACAAAAAATGTGGGGTTATCGAACAAATAAGAAAAATTTTTTCGAGTTAATCGACAGTTCACTGTGTCAAACCTCTTTCGTATTTGTTCAAAGCAGTGTCTAATTTTTAAAATTATAAATTAATTCAAAACATTATGATTCTGAAACGCATCAATATAGAAGTAAATCTCATATGAAAAAGTAAATAAAATAAAGCTTTCTTCAAATTGACGTTTTTTTATCATTTTAATTTTCAAATAGTTGTAAATCTCATATGAAAAAGTAAATAAAATTAAGCTTTCTTCAAATTGACGTTTTTTTTTATCATTTTAATATTCAAATAGTTGTTGCATTGACTACTCTGAAGTTACAACCTCTTAAAGCGATTGTAGGAAGCAATTGCAAAGACCAACCAATTTTTTTTTCTCACTACCGCCTTTATCGCGCAATTCGAGTATCGTGTGTCCCATTATTTTCACTTTAACTATTCTCCGAGCGGCTTCGACTGCATAGGTTCGCTACAGATTTTTTGTTTGGAGAGTATAATATGCCAACGAGTTTGGACGGGAGTTCGCGTAATGGCTAATCGGAAAGGTGGGCGTGTGCAGGAACGACAGTGGGTTTGCAAGAAAGGCAAGGGAGAGAGAGAGAGAGGAGGACGTTTTTTTTTTCCTTGCAAGTCCAAATGAGCTTTCGGTGGTCCGTGCATTATGCAAACACACGACTGAATATACTTTTCCGGCACACGAGCAATACATACATATTTTGCGGGTACGGATTCTTGAAGCGCCGGCCATTAAATCGTAAAAGTTTCAGGCCCCGGAGAACATTGAAATATGCATGTGATAGAGTTCGAAAAGTTGGCATTTCACCGCGGACTTTGCCTCCTACCCGGCCGTATTCGTAACCCTTTGCCTCGGAGGCTCTTGCGCGGCCTTCCGAACGCGCCAACGCTATTCTCCCTTCTTACGACTGCACACATTTCGATCCCAAGCAGAAATAACGCGTGCTCGAGAAATGAATTCTCCATGAGCCTTCGACCAAGTATCGAAGCCTTGTTGGTCCCTCCTCCTCCTCCTCTATACATTGTGTCCGTTTGATAATACAACAGAATAGTAAATGCGCCAAAGTTATCCCGAAACTTGTAATCGAGTGTAACATCTATAAAACTGGATCAATCGAGAATATGATAAAATACAAAGCATCGAAGAAAAATTATTTTATCGGCGATTGAACTTTTTTAAGGTAGTTCTGTATCAAAAAATCGTTTTCTTTTATTAGGATTTTGTTAAAAATTTACAAAAACCTTGTTTGATGCAATGTGCAATTGTATAGTAAATTTTACGAGGTTTCACTACGTAGGACTCGAGATATTTATTATTTAAAAAATCACTAATTTCTACAGTCTCCCATAAAAGCACGTGTTAAATATTTCGATCTTCAACTCTTGATATCTTGGCTTCTGGCTAGTGGTACTTGTTGAAATTTTGCACAACTCTTTATTGTACTTCAAAGAAGCTTTCTCAAGTTAAAAAAAATCTTAAGAACCTCAGTTTTTAAAGTCCGTTATAAAAAATAAAGTATACAACATTTCTCTCTTTTTTACGGATTATTGTTATTTAACACATGTTGAATAAGTTTTGAAAAAAAAAGAACAATTTAATTAAAAAGAGTATCATTTAACAAAATGGATTTTAAACAAACGGAACAAGAAATTTCCATGGTAAAAGACGAATTCACATTTTCTGGTATTCAAAAAGACCCCCCGTGCCCGTCCGATGGTTAATCATAACATGAATGCATAAACCTGACAAAGAATATATGAATGGAATTTAATTAAAATTTCTTAGTAAAGTGCGAATCTATTCTTAGTACTACGACAAATGAAATATTATAATTGAAAATTCGCAGCAAGCCGAGAATCCTCTTCGAGCCGAGTTGCCGATAAAATTAACAGTCAGAATTTTGGATCGAGAACAAAGTGCCTTTATATACGGTTTACGTGTGTATAAACAAAGAACTTCACAGTACCACCGACTTTTTTTATAATACATTAAAAAACAGAATTCTCCATAACGTCTATATCGCGATGTTTATATTTAAGGTAGTTTTATAGTTTTATCGATTATTTAGGATTTTGCTGAAAATCGGTCTACACTCATTCTTTGATATGTTATACATATGCGTACCAAATTTTAAGAGGTTTCACCATGTAGAAATTGAGTCATTTATTGTTGAAAATTTCATTTTTTGGTACTCTCCCATAATACCTTGTGTAAATTATTGTGATTTTCAATCCTAAGTATCTTGAAATCTAGATGGTGGTGAGCCTTCTTAAAATTTAGCATAGGTCTTTATTGTACTTTAAACAAGCTCTCTTTAGTTTTTTTTAATCCTAAAATTATGATTTTTTAATTTTTCATACATACTTTGCAAGTACAGATCACCTAGGATGATCTTGAATTTCGAGTATGTTGTTTTTGAAACAATTTGCAACAACTTTTCTTAATAATCTTAAGCTTAAAAACCACATGGTATAGACATAAATTGATATGAAAACTTTTGATTTGACTGTACCTATAGAACTACCTTAAAAAAAGAAGATATTTTTACGGACTTTCAAACATCGATTTTTGATAAACGTTTGACCAATGCTTCACGAGATTATAGCCAAAATTCGAATAAATTCAGAAATCATATAACCGTAAACGTGAGGCAACGTATCAATGCTTCAGCTTTTTTAATTACATTTTTCAAATTGGTAAATACCCTCATATAAAAATTTTATTTAATGAATGTTATACTATAATCAAATTTAACTTGGCTTTAAATCCGTACATTTTAAGCTGTACTTTCATTTTCCTGATATAAGTGTTTTAAATCAAAATTGATTGCATTGATTTTTTATTTTAAAAAACAACTCTGTAGACTGTAAGATCGACTGATAAGTCCTAACTCGCCCTGATTCAGAGCCAGTGGAATATTTCAGCCATTTTTTTTCTTGCGTAATAAAAACATACACCTTCGTCTTTAATAAAGTACCCTCAAATATTTCATCAAGTTTCGGGTACCAAATTTTCTCATTAAAAAAATCCATTATTATAATCCATTATTTGGCTTCCAAAAGCACTTTTGCCAAAAATGCATTTTCGCTAAGAATTTTTCATTTGTTTCTTTTTCAGTCTGCACCCCGAGTGAGTACAAGTGTCGAAATGGCCAATGTCTCGAAGCGAGTCTACGTTGCAACGGATTTGGCGACTGTCGTGATGGTTCCGACGAGATCAATTGCCGTGAGTATAATAAACTTTTTCCCTTTCAGTACAATTTTCTAGACTCTGATAACTGCCTAGATCTTTTTTTTTTACTTAAATCGATTTTCAAATTTCGCATTCAATATTGCACTTCTTTTCTAAGCTTCAATGACACGTCATTATTGC
Organism: Cremastinae sp. A BG-2022a; assembly: GCA_030522545.1. Taxonomy (NCBI): domain Eukaryota; kingdom Metazoa; phylum Arthropoda; class Insecta; order Hymenoptera; family Ichneumonidae; species Cremastinae sp. A BG-2022a. The sequence goes on from JAPYYW010002862.1 coordinate 8,008, forward strand.
ATTTTAGACACACGTGTTTACCTTTTATGTATTGCCTCGTGCATATAGTCCACGTTAACCGTTCAAAAGTGCTATCGTTCGTTCGTCATGTTGTTTTTTATATTTATACGTGCATTACGTGTATTTATATGTTTCATACGTTTTTTACTATTTCAGGAACCTTTTCTAGGTTGTCAAATGATATTTTTTAACCATTGACCCCAGTCTTTCGCCCCTGAGAAAAAAAAATTACTCATACCAGGACCGATAAAAACCCCAGCCTACTTTAGAACGTTTTCAGATCAATTCTATTTTATTAGATCAACTCATTTCAAATTTTATCTAAAATTAACGAAAATTTAAAAAGTTGAAAACTTCTGAATGATAATTACTTATTTACTAATTTGAATGAAAAAAACATGATCATATCCTGGGAAAAAAAATAAAAAATACATACTTATATACATTTTCGACTACCTGACGTTTTTATATTTTGAGTTTAGCAAGTTTTAAGTACTCTTGAACTGTTAATAATTATTTTTCAATATTTCAATTACATGTATGTTTAAATACATACATTTTTTCACAGGCTATTCCTATTCTCTGTAATATAGTCTCTCATTTTTTATAAATTACGTCAATTAGTTTTTGGTAATTTTTTACTAGTCTAATGATAGAATTACCTCAAACTAATGAGACAAATAAAATTGAACTAGATCGAATTGGATCGAATTTTACTTTGAAGGTGACGTTCTGAGTGTCTCGACCCTATATGCAAGTGATTAGGTTTAAAAAATATTATCATACGCACTGTTTCAATGGAAAATGTGCATAACTGTAACTATAGATTTATAAAAAATTTCTCTGTGATAAGAAACCATAAAATAATGACATTTTTACCATGCAGTTTGGTAAAACGACGAAACTCAATAATTATAGTAACTATGGGAATAATGATGGCGTGTTGAACGATCGCGACACGTCAATACGAATGCGTGTACCCAGTGCCAAGACACGAAGTTCACCGTTCTCCCATTTCACGATTATCCAAACCCATTACCCTCCGCATCAGTGCATATACCGTTCGACCGATTCGTTTCTTATCGCTCTTTTGCAATCGCAATATTATTTCAAAAATGTTTTTCCTCGTCGAACGTTGTGCAGCGTTTCGGCACTCTCCTGGATGAAAATTCTCGGGGTCTAGACTCAATTCCCATCATTAAGGAGGTATTAACGAAAGTATAAAAAATAAATTGTTGCTATTGCATTTTTTAAAGATATAAAAATTATTAATCCAATTTTTTGGTAGGTAGATTTGAAATATCATTACCAATAAAATAAACGAAAAGTATCCTGTCAAAGTATGTTCGACATATGCCAGAGTCTTATGAGAAACCGTTAGCATAGAATCTTTGATCGAAAAAAAAAATATTTATATTTAAAGTAAACTTTTGAAAAATGTAAAACATTTCATGCGTTCATTAGAATATAAGGTTTAATTATTTACCATAAAAATATATGGTCAATGGTTATAGAACTTTTGAAAGAATTATTTAATTATAATATTGGATATGAAATTTATATGTGAATGAATCCAAGTCAAATTATAACCTAAAAATGAAAATGAATTTTTAATTATTTGTATTACATCAATATTTTACATTTCGAAATTAGTATATTTGGTAAAAAAAAGATTAATTCAGTCTTATAGAAGTCTTTTTTTACGTCTCATTTGGCCAGTAAATATCGTTAATACCTTCTAGAAAATTGAATAATGTTACGTTCGTAGTATTGAAATGCCCAAATGGATTTTTTAAATGCAATAACGACGGACTGTGCCTCGACACGAAGTCTTAAGGTAGTTCGTCCGTCATATGAGTAGTCAAGTTGGCAACTAATTTATATTGATTAAATTTAAATCTAAATTAATAATAAAATTAATAAAAATTTAATTTAAAAATATTTATATCACGTGAATGTACTAAAATGCTTTAAAAATTTAATCAACTGTTATCTGCAATGCAATATAACGTCTGCCATCCGCTTCCGAAATGTCCAAAACAAAAGTGTTTTATGTTTTCTCTTTTAAAAGCGCCGTATGGTAATGTTTTCTTGAAATAAACAGAATCTGTGATAAAATTTTCTTTATGATGGAAACTTTTCTGAAGCTCAATCACCGATTAGTTTTTTTATACTTTACATTAATTGCACGGAGAGAATTAAATATTAAAAATTACCGTGCAGTAACGGTAACCATATGACAACCCTGAAAATTTGCTTATTATTACCGAGTACAACAGAGATTTTCATGAAAATAAAAAAAAATTCTTCTTCAGATAGAAAATTTTACCAGATTTCCTAGTAAATTTTGATGTGTAATAAAATATGCAAAACTTAAATTTTAAAAATATATAATATAAGCGAAATTTTACTTTTCATTTTATTATTTTATGCATTTCAAAAATGTCTATAAAAAAGGATCGCCTTTTCAATAATTTAGTTTAACATTTATTATAAAATTTAATGAGTGTTAAATAAAAACTGTCGTGCGCCTTTGATTAAAATTATTAAAATTTCAGTTACGTATTTGAATTTTTCTGTAACGTGAGATTAAAAAAACTTATCGCATACGAAATAATTATGTTTTTCTCACTTGTCACCGCATTGAAATACTATATCACGATAATTTTTACCGTGAAATTCACCACAAAAATTAATATTAAATTCTCTCCGTGTGTGAGTTCGTCCATATAAAGTACTGTGTTAAAATCAAAATTTTAGAAAAAATAATTCAAACTTTTGCCCCGGAAGAGACCCCGAAAGTGTGCTTATTATAATTAAAAGACGTTGAACTATCATCAACCTCAAAAAATTGGCGAATATTCACCATTTTTATTCAAAATACCCAAACTACTTTTAAAGTCATTAATTAACGCCTCTTTAAAAAAATAAGCTAGACTACATCTCACATTGAACATTGTAGTATACATATCACTATAATACCTCCTTATAATTACGATTAATCGTAGCCAGAAAAATTATATTTCCTAAACTCTTTACGGTCATACATAATATCACCTCGGGCGAAATTTCAATTCGAGCGCGCGAGCCGCGGGCGAAATACGTCGAGGCTCGCGGCGCAAACGAGAATACAGCGTCGCGCACGGGGGAAAATAAAATGAAGAAAAATTCAAAAATGAAAACAAAAAAAAGGGAGAAGGGGGGGGGAAGGGGCTGCGGAGAAAGAAGAGAGAAAGAGAGCCGTGAAATTTTCGTTGGGTTGACGCGGGAGTGCGTGCGCGCGCGCGTTTACACTCGCGTGCAGTCTCCTATAGCTTCGAATGAAATTAACTCGCGTTTATTAGTCGCTCTAATAACCGTTCCGGCATTTTAATCCGACGTTAATCTCCAGGGGTGCACCGACCGAGCGCCCAGTTTAACGCGCGAGATGATGGCGGGCGTGCGAGCGACCGTGCGCGCCCGCGGAGTCGCCCTTTCAGTCTGCGAAACAGTGACGGGGATATTTTGCATTTTCACGCGCGCCACACGCTGATATAATCCAATTCCATCGGCGACGCTCGTCCTTCGACCGGTCCCCGTTCATGCTCGTGTAATTATTATTTGCAGAGAAGAGAGTATGCCGTTCGTTCTGGACGCGAAAAAAAAAAGGAATATAAAAGAAGAGGAAAAAAAGAAAGCGAATGCGCGGCGCGCACGAAGAAAAAAGACGCGGGGAACGGGCGGATAAAGGGGCGAGACGAAAAACGCTCGTCGGTCAAGAATACACGCTTTGGATCGCGACGTTTTATTGTTTATCGCGAGATAAGGCGCAATTATCGCCGCGTTTAATTAAAAAATCATTAGTTACTCGAAATCATCGAGGATTTACAACGCGATTTGAAATTCTCCGGCTCGAAATCGATCCTGTTTCACTTTCCCCGCGCGATATTCCTGTCAATGATTTTATCTGGTCGTTGGATTAATTGTTACTTTGATGCTTGGAGCATGACTCGACCCCTGTCGCTCACATAATTGGAGAAAAAACGAAAGTTAATCATTAAACCTCGGTGGGTGTCGGAATAAGGTTTTTATCGTCATAAAATCGTTCAATTTATTTTTAAATAATTTTTTGCTATATGTATTTTATATATTATGTAATTTGTAGAAAAATAATGACAATTAGTCTTGAACGTGAGTAATATACATATACATATTATTTTTTTTTTATATGAGAAGTGGAAAAATTTTGGAAACTTTCTTCCATTAAAAAAACACATGAATAAATTTTGTGTCAAATTTAAAATCATTTTACTCAGATATCCAAGAATTATTAAACTCCAAACTTGAAATGATTCAACATGAAGTCTTGTGAAAAATTCATATATTTACTCTAAACACAAATAATAATATTTGCCACTTTTTTAAAAATATTTTTTAATTTTATACATTTTTCAGAGATAATATCAATATCTCTGAAATATCAAAAACTTTTACTAACATTTGCCTTATTTAAGTATTTGGACGGTAAAAAATGTTTAAACTAATGTCAATAAAATATTCCCAAGTTGCCTAGCTAAGACAGAAATAGTGCAAAATTTTACTAACATTTGCTTTATTTAAGTATTTGGACGGTAAAAAATGTTTAAACTGATGTCAATAAAATATTCCCAAGTTGCCTAGCTAAGACAGAAATAGTGCAAAATTTGGCAGTAAAAAAGTGTTTCAATTTTACGAATTAAACGTCAATTTACTTTGCCCCAGAATTGTATTTCACTCTGTAAATTTTAATTGCATCAAATTTTTCAATTTACTTCAAAGAACTCTATTTTTTGCATATATTAAGTTTATTCATTTACGGAAATGTATACTTACAAATTTTTTAATGAGGTACTTATACTCGTCAAAGAAAAGGATTAATTAAAGAAGTTTGCAGAATAAAAGATTATAATTGTACAGAATTTTTTTTCAAGAATTTTTGCATAAAGGTAGTATTTCATTAAAAATTTAATAAATTAGTAAATTTTGTGCTCGTTACTTTTGACAAAATATTTAAAAAAATCAAAGAAAATGTAAATTAACGAATCACACTGTATTTTATTTTCAAAAATTGGGGGTTATAATCTGCAGTGAATATTTGATTTATCATAGCTTCTATCTGCGTTAGTAGTTGCAGTTTTTGGAATATTTAACAGCAGTTTTTCACAGATGTTCGAAAACGCAGTACGATTCGCACCTGTTGCTCGAGAGAGCTCTCGCAACCGCAGATCCTAGGAAAGAGTCCCGGGATCAGAGAGTTTCCGGAGCTTTCGCGGCTCGTATCGTTAAATTTACGTTCTCGCTCCTCATCGCAACACGGTTGCCCGACTCTTGCTCTTACGAAGCAACCTTCTAACATCTTTATTTACGAGCTCTTTGCAAACTTTTCCTCCATATGCTCTCTGCATTTTGAAACAGAAATATTACGTACTCGATCAAATCAACAATGAATTACAATTGTTACGATGATTTTTTTTCTTATTAGTTAATTTTATTCTCAATAAAATCGTATAAATTATTTTTCACAAACAAAGAAGTTTATTTATCATAACTTTAATTTATTGAAACAAACTTGCTAAGCCCTAGAGATATATAGGGTCAATTTTCTGTTCAATTATTGGGACATCCTACATATTAAAAGGTTCAAATATTTATTAACTAAAAATATTGTCTAAAATTAATACATAAAATGAGTTTTGGATCATTAAAATATCAGAAAATAGTTTAGAAGTGAATTTGAAACAGATTTTTTTATTTATATCTTTTCCAAATTAAGATAAAGCATGAAAACCCTTAACTGTCCAGCTATTGGGACGTTCACCTTATAGAAAAAAAAGAATAATCAAAATCTTTTTCAAATTTCGTCATCATATATTAACGATAAATATCTTTATAATTTATAAAAATAAATATCTTTGTTTTTCTGTACTAATTTTTTTAAATATTAAATTCACCAAGAATAACGCGTAGCACTTTACGTTTGGAATATCACTACGAAGCTTTATTATACATTATGAAAGCTCAAAGCACAGCGGACTAAAAGGTTGGAAAGCCACAGTTTTTTCTATCTTACACTCTGACCCTGTTTTATCTCTTGTCAACGACATTATCACATTTCAATTTTTGATCTGCTTAAATTTTTGATGATATTGATAATTTATGTTACGAGTTGGTTGAATGAATTTTACACGTGTTTTCAGACAACATCCAATTGGGATTGAATGGATACACAATTTAAAATATTAGTATACGTATAGTATTATTATAGTATAGCTTTGCATACGTCTTCTTTGACGTTGAAGTCGTTATCAAATTTTAAAAAGATTCATATCGTAGAATTTGCAGTGATATTTATTAATGAAAATAATAATTTTTTGTGCCCTTTCATAAAATAGTGTATTGAAAGTGACAATTTTCAACATAAAAAATATCTCAACTCGTAAGTGTAGTGAAGCTTCGAAAACACGACCTAGATTTTTTTATTCAATATAAAAGAATCTTCCTTTATTTTTAAATAAAATCGTACAAAATAATTTTTTTGAAAATTAATCATAATATTACATAACATCTTCAAAACATAAAAATTTCACGAGGATTAGGAATAAGTCCTCATTCAGATATTAACTGTTAAAAATGGCTATTTTTGGTACCTCATCCCCATAAGGGCAAGTGTTTTAAGTTGCTGTTTAATACAATAAATATCTAAATAATAAATCTTCTAATTTACGTGAAATTCTGCACTAATCTTTGTATAGCATTAAAGAAAGTATCTAATTTTTCAAAAAAAAATTATCATTTTTTTGTGTAACCATGTAAAGAGTAAACCTGTCATAGGATGACATTGAATTTCAAATATATTTTTCTTCACTTAATTTACAGCAATATTTCTTAATAAATTTTTTTTACTCTTCGTATATGGGAGAAAAACGTGTCAAATTTTTATTTTTTACTGTACAGACTCAACACCCTTAAAGAATGTTGAATAACTATCGAATATACCAATACCAAATGATATTAAATACCAAAATACAATGAAAAAATTGCACACATTTTTATAACTTTATTTTTTCATGTATTCTCTGCAGTGGTAAAAATATATACTAAAATGTCGATAAGTGATATCTTCTGAAAATAAAGCAACCCCGTTAGGACCTGATCAGTTCGTTCACCGAACCGATGAGAAAGAATCTATATTTTAGTTTAATCTGTATGTAAGTGTGCATCTGTGTGATTGTCTCGTATTCTGCCTTGTCGCTCAATGTTTCTCCGCTTCTCGAATATTTATTCCTCTCTGAAATAATATGGAACATCGGGAGAAAATTCACGTTAGCAAGTCAGCTGAATTTGCAATTATATTCTCCTGAAACTTCCATACCTGGACCCATTTTACGAAAATGTACCTCTCTTCTGTCTTATGCATAAAAAATGATAATGAGTGAACTAAAGTTCGCAACGAGAATAAAAACATTTTTGATTATTCTCGACAGGTGCTATTTTAGCTTGAACTCGGAAAATTCGAAAACGTGAAATAATTCATAAGTGTTGGTCACGTTTGCTTGATGAGTACGTCGATGCTTGGTGGATAAGTATGTGTGTCAGCCTCGTTCGAGCACATTCATCTCTCGACTGAAAAAACTTTGTCACTTTATTCTCATTCACTCCAATCACTCTTTTTTTTCTCTTTCTCTCTCTCTCTCTCTCTCTTTATTTTCTCTCTTTCTTTCTCTCGCCAATTTATTTGTTCGATACTCCGATCGAGTACGGTCGAGGAAAGCGAACAGTGCTAAGAAACAAAAGTGAAGAAAAAAGAAACTCGTGTGTTTTAAAACGAGCGAAATGATTCTTACAGCGTGCAAAGAGAACGAGTTCGAGTGCACTCCACTCTATTGTATATCAATGGATTTGAGATGCGACGGTATCAACCACTGCTCCAACGGTCGAGACGAACGGGACTGCGAGAGCATTAATCGTACGAGACGTTCAACAATTAAAAAAAATAAAAACGACACAGTGTACACCATGAATATCGTAACGCTGAAAATTTTTATAAAAATTACTCATCCTCCGTGCATCCGAAGCGCAAGCACAGGAATTTATCGACTAACGACGTTTCTTTCTGCGAGAAAAAGATAATCCCCAACTTTTTGACGTACCGCCGATCACTGAGAACAAATTTTCAATTCGATGAACCAAGTATATTCAGTTGCTTGGAGAAATCAGTTTCATTCGTCATTTTTTTTAATTTTATTTTATCTTTTTTTATTTTTATTACAGGTATTGACAAATTTGTTCATTCGATTTTATAATTTGATTTCGTTCGCGTAACTATCATTATTTTGTTGTTAGGAATATAAGAGTGATATTTTTTTAAATATGAAAAATTTATAAATTTTTGGTATTTTAGATATATGAAAAAACGCCGTGTTAAATATTTGAAATTTTTTTACTGAATCATTTAAGAGTTATCAAACTCCAAAGTTGCGAACATTTAACATTGCGTTATAGGGAGAATTCGTAAATTTTCTCTAAATACAAATTTAAATATATGAGATTCTTGTGAATTTTTTTATACATATATTCGTAGTAGTGTTTATTTTTTATAGACAATAATTTTATAACATTTTACTAAAATGTTTTCATTTAATTGCTTAATCGGTAAAAATGATAAAATTATTGTTAAAATATGTTCATTGATAGTCAATTGATAATCAATCAATTGATAGTCAAACTAAGACTCAAAAAATTGGAAATTTTTTGGCAATAGCCAGAATCTAGATTTTACGAATTTTAAGTGAAGAATGTACTTTTTGCTGGGATTGTTTGTCCTATACATGCTTAATAAGAAAAATTGATTAGTTTCCATACTTTTTCAAATTATATAGTTTAGTTGATTTTTTTTAAGATAGTGACGAAAACTGATTCGTTGATATGAATAGGTAATTTTTTGTTTCTCCATTTAATAGGAATGAGAACTCTATGTTTACATAAATCAATACTCTCCGCATGAATAATTAATTTTTTATTCAACAAATCGATATTTTTTAATATTTTTCAAATTGTTGATATTTCATGTTTAATCAAATTTATCAAGTCTATTTGAATACAACTATAATTAAATTTGTTAAACAATTTGTTAAACAATTGGTTAAACAATTCGAAATCTTTAGGTAAAATTAACAAAAAATGTATATTCATTGTTAAATTTTAATTTATTTCGCGATATTTGACCGGCAATTGGAATATCGTTTCGTCGAATAGATTTTTTTTTCTCAGTCCTCAGGCCTGCCCACCACTTTTTTCTTTCTCTCTGGCTCTCGTTACAACGAAAGTCTTCTCGTTTGTGCCAAACGATACGCCACTTCATTCACGGAGATGAGTCTCACTCGAGCATTTACACAGTCCGGCGCGCTATACGATGATTTCTCGGGCACACCATCAGCGAGTTGAGGAGCCACTCGACTCCGCGAATGACGCACTCTCGTACGCGCCCGTGCTCTTTTTGGCTTTTGATCGCAAATTGTCACGAGCTGATATCAAACAGGGAAAAATTTCCAAACGTAGAAACTGAATAGCTATTTCACAGATCATTAACGATTATTCAATAAGGTAGTACAACTGTGATAATCACTCTTTAAAATAATTAGTTGACTTTGACATTTTTCTAATCCTTTTGGAGTCTTAAGGTAGTTGACTCCGTAGAGCAAAAAATCAAAAGTTCGACAACGTTTTTCTCCCATACGAAGTCGTTTGAGAGTAAACATTTATCAAGAAAAGTTGCTGCAAATCGACTGAAGA
>JAPYYW010002863.1:0-17817 GCA_030522545.1 Cremastinae sp. A BG-2022a
CGTGATTTAAAATGATTATACAAAGATTATTGTCCCTTCTCACAATTATAAAATATATTAAGATTATAGTGAAAAATACCATATTTTTCTCTCAGTGTAGCGTGCATATAACAGAGAAATGTGCAGCGTGTTTTGCCGATGAGAAAGACGAACTTCAGGGCTGCCTTTATAGAAGAGAATGGAGAATGAGAAAAGGAGAGATAAGGGGGAAGGAGGGAGGAAGAAGGGAATAGTAAACCGCCGAGTGACTTTTGGCTCGAGATTCCGTGTGAGCCCACAGAGAGATCGAGAGTCGGGGATAAAGTTCAGAGAGAAGCGAGGAAGCAGGGAGGGCCTGAAAAGCGAAATAGGGAGGAAGAAAGGCGAGTCATGGAACATTGCCAAAACGGCGATTCAGAATCTCTCTCTCTCTCGACGTTTCTCTCTCGCTCCCAGGTAAAAGGTTGTACACGTCACACGATTTTCCAAGGGGGAAAATTATTCATGATGCCACCTATCGTTGTTGCGAGCGGGCAAGTTCCCGAACAGCTGCCTAATCAGCAAAAGCCTCTCGGTTTTGTCTCTCCTCGACTCTCTTCTCTCGCTCTCTCTCTGTCTTTCTCATTCTCCATTCTATAAGACATTTTTTCTTGCAATGCCGAAAACCATTTCGTCCCTTTTGACCCTTGTTATCCGTCCACACTCTGCGTTACGAGTTACTCGAACATTCAACAAATTCAATATTCTCCTTTTTTCGTCTTCAAAGTGTTTTTCTCTACTTTCGCTACACTTTTGTTTATCAAATACAAATATGAATCAAAGTTCGCACGATACAACATATATTGTGTGAAAAGTGAAAGTTAGTGGAACGAAAAAAATGATGAGTGAAGACAGACTTGGACTTGAACAATTTTTTTTTTGTTCATCGAGAGAGTCAAGGTTCGGAATATAAGGTTGCTTAAGGGCAAAATCGTCGAAGATCGTTCCCTCTCGTGAATTCTCCCGCGGCTCTGCTTCGGTATGCTGAGAATTTCGAAACTCAGCATTCCCACGCGCGAGATTCTTCGAAAATAACGAAAATGAACCAGCTTGTGCGTTTTTATTTTCGTTGTTTTTTTTTCTATTTTCATTCCTTTGTGGAATTTTAGTAAAAGTTTGAAAAATCGAGATAAAACGAGATAAGTTTACACGCCTGGATTGAGTGAATATGTAATTGGAAAATCGCCCACTGACCAGAGAATAAAAGTTACGAGACAATATCAGTGTCGAGGAAAGATGACACGAGTAACGGGTAAAGCGAAACCGGAAGAGAGTCAACGATCGGTGACCGGCATCGCGAACGATTAACCAAGAAATACGTCGTGCAGATGTGACAAAGTATATGCTTGAGAGAATAAAAATTCACGGTGCTTTCTCAAATTACGTTGAACAGTTATTTCAAGAAATAATTTTTACTTTATCTCAAATTCCGTATCAATTAACAGACGCTGTGAAGACTTATTTATTTATCATTTCAAAGCATTTCATCCGTTAAAAACACTTTTAAGGACTTGAAAAGTATTTTTTAGTGAAAAATTCAAAGTAATTATTTTGAATTTACTGCAAAACTTTTCCAGTGCATTAAAAACTACAGGACTTGTTTCGACGCACGTGAATTTTTCGTTGTTGCTTTTTCATTACTTGGAGTCGCGAAACGCCAGCATCGCGTTTGATATTTTTTCGCAGTTTATTTTTGTTCAATCAATCACTGTGACATGGATTTTCTGTTTTTTTTTATTTTTTATACTCTTTTTTACTGTGCATAACGACGAGTAAATATATCTGTTGTGATTTTTCAACGGAATATTTCGCTTCGAAATGTGAGACAGAGAGAGAGAGAGAAAAAAAGTTGCTCCCATCCTTGTTCGATCATTTGGCGTATTGCGAAAGGAAGGAGACGGGGAAAAAGCGAGTACGGTTTCAGGATGCCCAACTCGGCGTGACTAGGACCGCGAGAGCGTTATATATACACGTTTGTCTGGCTGATGCTCATCGAGCGCCAAATCGGCGATTCTCCGTTACAGGAGCGCTCGACCCCTCAAAATTGGACAAATCGTCGCCACTCATCTCCGTGGCATCATTTTGCTCTCTTATCAAACCGGAAACATCTACAAATATCCCCTTAACAAGAACCAACGAATTTCCGGAGTCAAAGGTTCGTTGTCAAAATGGCATCTTTCATTTTTCAGAGCTCCTCAGCATGCATAAGCACTTCTCTTCAACAAAAGGTTGCGAAACAAATTGTCAACGTAATATATATTTAAATAGTAAAGTATTGTTTGAAGAAGAGCTCGAGATAATTTCCTTGACGAAGGTGATGATTTTTAAAATGATGAATTTGTGAAATTTAGACTCCATATACGTTTACCATGAAATTCTACAAATTTAGAGTTCGATAACTCGGAATTTACTCAGAAAATAACTTTCAAATTTGTCACAACAATTTTTCTCATATTTCGAAAGAACATGTAGAAAATTCAGCCACACTTTTCACCATTTTTCAAGTCACTTTAATGCACACTAACTCAAACATTAACGAAACAAAAATTGTCAAGACAATGTACACATTAAACTATGTATTTGAATATTAAATTACCTGAATAACGACCGATTGAAATGAATATTTTATGAGTGAAATTTTTAGAGCGCGTCTTCTATTTTGTGACAAAAATAGCGTAACAATTTGGAGAGACAAAAGAAGAATCGAGCGAGTGAACGCACCTTCATTTGTTCGAAAGCATTGCGAAAACGATTTACCTCCGATGTGAATACACATTTCACGTTCAAAGTATACGGATATCACTGTAAAAAATGTGGTGTTAAAATGGTGTTTATTTAACACTATTCTTGGTCTATATAATTCCCACCATTTGGTGTAAAATGGCATGGTGTGTTAACGGATGTGGTTTGATATGCTGTGTTTGATCAGTGTAAATAATTAATACCGCAATATAAATACCATTTAGTGCGTAAAATTCTTGCTAACACCATTCGGTGCGAATAAAAAAGAGATACAGATTAAACAACTCAATAATATAAAGAATATTTTGGAATAATGTAAGTTTTTTATTTATTTGTAAGGTTAATGCACATTATATGCAACTCTGTTCGTAAAAAATTCCATGTTAACAAGTTCGTAAATTATTTTTTTGTTTTTCTCTGAATACAAAGATTGTTCGAGCTCTGCCCATCCTTGTTGCTGAACCCGTGTTATTATTTAACACCATTTCCTTTTACCATTCACACAATTTGGTTAACACAGTGAAATTTTTTACAGTGTATCGAGAATCGAGAGAGCGAATTGATGTGCATGTTGCTCAAGAAGAATATTGGATACACGAGCTAAAATGCATGAAGGCCTTTCATCTATACGAGCCATTTAAGGACCGCTAGTACCGTTCAATCGCGTTTCACGTTATCCAACTGTATATATGTACAACCGAAGCACGTGCACGATTACATTAATCCAACAAAGTCGACACATTATTCGCTGAACGTACTCAAGAAAAAGAAATAACATGAAACAATGCTAGAATAAAATAATGAACCCGACGAATTGCCAAATTCGAATCTAAACCAAAAAATATGTAAATATAATCATGCACAAAAAAATGTCGAAGTTGCAGTGACGCGTTTACGCACGTACGAGTAAGGGACTTTATTCAAAATTGCATGACGTCGAAGGGGACAACGCGGCAGAAAATTCTCATAAATATTTATTGGAAGCGTAAAAAAATGCGGAGAAAAAGGTCGGGTAGGGAATAGAGATGCGCGAGAAACCAAAAAAGAGTGGGGAAGAGAGAAAGAGAGAGAGAGAGAAGGTGAGAGTGAAAAAAAACATTTGGGAAGGGTGAATGCACGATGCACTCACCCCTCCCATTTCTCTGTTATTTCCATCTATTTCCACTCTGATCGATCGATCGACATACCACCTCGTGGATGCTGCATTTCCCCATTTTCCCCTCGTACGCATCCCATGAAAAAGAATTCCACATGAAAATATCGACGTCTATTTTTGCAGAACGAAAATAAATATTCGACATAATTGCAAAAAACTTTTATTCACTTTCTTCTTGCAATTTTATTACGATATTTCCTTGAAAATAAAAAGATACTAAAAAAATATACAATATCGTACTCCATAAAAGTGACAACTACACTAATTATCATAGAACTAAATACATATTATTTAGATTATAAATAAAAATAAATAGTTGTCATTTCACGATAAAACCATATCATTATTATTTCTCTCAGTGAAGATTTATTGTACGAAAATTCAAAAAGAATATATTATTATCTATGTAAAAATGAAATTAATTAGTACTTTTTATTACTCTAATAATTTTATTCTCAAAAATGAAAAAATCACATTAATAAAATAAATAATAATAACAATAATGTAGAGGAGGATGGAAAAAAGACCTTGAAGTACCCCGCAGAGTCAAAGAGTGACTCGATAAAGTGGGAATTCGAGAGTAACTTGTTGGAGTGAGAGAGAGAGAAAAAAGGGAAGAGCAGGCGATGCAAAAATCGATGCAGCTCGCTTTATTCTCATAAATATTAATTGCCAAGCGGGGACACCACTCTCGCGTGAGCGACAAAAAAATAAAAAAACGTCGGAACAACGAAAAAAAGAAGATGAGAAATGGAGATTCCTGTGTACGTATATATTTAATCTCCCACAAATTATTTTTACTTCAAAACTATTTTTTAAAATCTATAGTCTCTTTATACGCTGATATTTAATTTAGACAATGGTTTTACGTGAAACCATCCGTATAATTCTTTGTAAAATTCATACTTCGTGGTTTTTGTTTCGATGGTGGAAAAAAAATGAATAAAAAGCCAAAAATGGAATCGTGTCACTTATTCAATCGTGAATGCAACGAGCCACCATTATTTTCACTAGAACACAACAACACCAAATCGTTTGTCAAAATCGTATCGGTGAGTTTAATGTTAAAAAGTTTATTTGTTTTGTTTTTCACACGAAAGAGTCACGAATGAGTTTATATGTATTTATTTAATGAAAAAAATGTGAATGGAGTTTCAGTGTCGGGATGGCGCGTCGTTGAAGAGTGACGAGGAGAAACTGAGGTCGGTAATCGGAGGTGGAAGCGTCGGGAGCCGATGCGGCGGCGAGCATCCTTTTCTCGCACGGCACAACCGGGCAGATCTGGGCCTTGCCGGAACTCTCCTGCTATTCACGCGATCTTCCCGAGCTGTGGTGGGGCGCCATCGGGGCCCTACGAGCGGACGCCGTCGACTCCCCCTTTTATTCCCCTTATTCCCCTCATTCCATTCGATTCTCTCTCTCTCTCTCTCTCTTTTCTCTCGGATCTTCGACCTCGCGTATACGACACATTCCTCGCTCCATTCTGCTCACACCGTTACCTATCCCACTTTTTTCTTCCATTTTCTTTTTTCTTATCCTTCTTTTTCTGAAGGCACTTCGAGTATACCATTTTTCAGGCACTGACGCGAATCCTCGACACGGGAGGCGAACGAAAAAAGCGCTCTCAGTGACGAAATGACTTATCAAAAAATACGTTTAAAAGGCAAAAATTGACAAGCGCAGCGCGAGCAAAAGCGAGACGGAGAAAGTGTAACGGAATAAAAGAATGCTGTAATGACAATAGTTGTAATCGTAAAATAAAGCTGATTACAATAAATTTAAATCATAAAATAATTGAATTAATTTTTTATACTTGCAGAGTATTTTTAGCGCATTTTCAATTGATATTTAAAAGTTTTCTATTTTTGGAGTTACATTTTATAAGGTGAATAAACAATATAAAGTCATGAGATAAATACCTTATTAAGAAAAACATGAATATATAGTAAGTTGAATGAAATAGAAGTAAGTTGGATGAAAAAGCAGACTCTACATGTGTATATCGCTCTCAATCTTTTTATTCACAAGAAAAAAGAGTCTCGATATATAGGAAAAGTTCGCGTGTCGTTTCAGCGCTTTTTTTTATTATTTTAAAAATAATTATTTGCACAAAAAATACGATAAGACACATTGTATGTCCTTGTGTAAATATAAAACAGACGATGGAAATTGTACGATAATAAATCAGAGGGATGAGCGATATAAATAGAGAAAAACGCAAAAAGATATATGAGAAACTCGTTAGGCGTCTCGCAGCGCCTTATTAATATTCTCGCGAGTGAAAATCTTCGGTGCTCAAATGTAATTGTTCCAAGATGTATTTTTAGTAAACAAAAATTATAGTTATAATTGTGATAAAATAATATTTATATCGAATGAAAAGGAAATATAATTTTTAAAATTTAATTAAAAAATTACAGTTACATATATACGGATGAGATTACTAAAAAAAATACTAAAAATATTATATACGCAGTTAGATGTGATAAGATAGTAAAAGTACCGAATGAAAAAAATGTAAATAAATCGTACGAAAAAAAAGCCAGTGAGGGTTAGTGTAGAATAGAGAAAGAAATTTTGATAAAGAGAGAGAGAGAGATCCAAATTTGTATATATGGGAGTCGCGAGTTTAATTTGGGGGAGGTTGAATGCGCGGGTCTCGGTGTGCAACAGTACCGGAGTGCTCCTCTCGTGCACACGAACAATACTCCATTGTGTCGCGTGCTCAAAGCCGAGTCACCCCGCTCTTCCCCTATTCCTCTCTTCTATTCACGCTAATGTTGCCTCTCTTTACATTTTACAGGTACAAAAACGTATGTATATATTCTTTTCTGTAACATTGTAACGTGCACACAATCCGGTACGCTCACTGAAATGCATCAGGTGCGAAATCCTCCCGCATTGCGATACTTTTTTCGTCTCGTCATTGTTTTTCGTATATTCATACCTCCACGTGTAAACAAGCTCTGCGGCTGAAAACGTCATCGCTATACCTTTTCTCCAAATATCTCGTATTTCATATAAAAATTCATTATTTTATTTTTATGACATTTATACGTTTATAAATATACGACTTTCAAAATAGTGATTATTTTTCAATTCATTGTTATTTTACTTTAATTGATGCAATGAATTTTAGGATAATTTCTATAGAATTTTATGCTGCTTATTTCAAATTTAAACATCGATCGGATTTTTTATACTTTTATTTATAGTTGTAAGTTTCATTTCAAAAATCGTCTAAATTTTTGTGTGTAGAAAAAAATGATTCTACACGAGAGGGGAGAGGGGCAGCTGTTCTCATGGGTGAGTGAGCCAAATATCGAGGGAGAAACGATCCACACGAATGAATTTGCAAGAAGATACACTCGAGAGATAAAGTTTCATCGCGATATTTTTAAGGACGTTTGTTGACGTTGAACGAGAGGGAAAGAAAACGAGGCAGGAGAGAACGAGAGGAACAAGAGTATTGGATTCTCTGTCGCAGAGACACTTGACCCTCGACTTCAATTTTCACCTCTCCCTCTAGCTTCCGGCTAGAAATTCTCTCGAAAATCGCAACTATTCTACACTCATCTCGAGTCTCAAAAAACTCTTTTCAATTTTATTTTATTTTTCAATGCTGAAAACAGTTGGAAACTATTTTATTGAATATGACTCACAAAATATAGAGTTTAAATAATATATGATAAATATGCACAATACTATTTTTATTGTTCAAATTATATATTTTTCATTCGTTTTTATATTTTATTTTTGCACTTCTTTTTACTCTTAGCAAAATAATTCACGTTTTTTTTACAAATTTTCTTCCTCAGTGCAGTTATAAAAATTCCGTTTTTCTGGCTTTGTATTCTCTTGTTTGTTTGTGATTTTTCGAGGCACTTGGAATGTTCCTCCCGAATTCGATATGTGAAGGGTCGCTTGTTGCGTATAGGGCGCAACCATGGACCATCAGCCTGTCTTCGACGCGGCAGATGCGAACCTTCCTGCCATCCTTCTCAAAGAAAGAAAGAAAGGAAGAAAGACGGGGGACGCGGGAGGAAAAAAATTTCACAGCTGGCGCATTGGAGAGTCTCGTCTCTGAAGGAAACCTTGTGGAACTTTTGCCAACAATCTCCAGATTTTTTTATACCAAAATACTTCTGCATTTGGACTGTAGAAAAAAAAAGTCCTCAAAATGTAATTATATTTTTATTTTTCAAATTTTTGAAGATCAATTTTTAAATCGTGAACTATTATTTATTTGAAAAAATAATAATGTGATCTGGAAATAAATATTGCATGGGTGGGAAGGATGAGGACGGATCGAAGATGCGAGAAAGACGAGCAGGGAAAAGTTAAACCGAGTGGAAAACTAATCACCGCGGGCGAACCTATGCAAACTTTCAACATTTACACTACGTATATTCGTAATAATTGCTTTTCCTCGATTTTCATGCTCCGGCTGGCAATAACGAAATAATTGAGGATGCGCCGTTCAATTTTCATGTCACATAAGTTGGCTCTAATCTTCGAATATTAATTATATCGGTTAGAAACTATAACGTGTTGGCCACAATAATTTCTCTTCAATTTTGCATGTTCCACGAGAAAAAAAAATGCAATTTAATTTTTTTACGAGCCTAACAAGATTAACTCTACCCTTGTGTAATAAAATCGCGGTGGCCTCGCACAACAAAGAAATTCCAATTTCTTAGGGAAAAATAAAGGAGAAATGCTCGTTTTCTATTCAGCTCTGTAGGAAAAATTTCCTTGAGGGTTGCACAAGGAGAAATAAAATAGGAAGTAGCTTCGATTTTCAAGGAAGAAGGATTATTACCCCGTGATAGAATCGACAGAAGGAAGAAGATTCTTGGAAATCGATTTCCCTTCTGTGCAACTTCCAATTTCTCCCTTCCGCCATTATTTTTTCGTTCCTTCTCTTTCTCCGAGTATTTTTTCATCCTTCACTTTCTCTCTCCTTCTCTCGACGCTTTTAAATTTAATTGCGCGTGGTTATATGCCGAACGAGATAAAACGATACCGCGTCACTCTTTTTCCTCCCACTCGTTTTTATATTTACATTTTTTTTTATTTTTTGATAATTCGACGCATTTTTGGTTGGTTTGCATTGTCGTTGTGTGCATGCAGGAGAGGAGGGATGAGATGAAGAAAACGAGGAGAGAGAGAGAGAGAGAATACTAACATTGGGGGCTACCGAGGGAGGCTCACTTTCGGTTGTTAAGGAAAAAGTGGAGAGAGGGAAACGTTCTCGGTGGGCCGCGCGTATGCTCGGCCGACCCAAGTCGTCGAGGCTTCATCGTACATACTCGATGCGCCAGTTAGGGTGAGCGCACACGCGCCAACCCCGCGCGATCAATACTCTCGCGCGCGCTCCCTTCTCTCTCTCTCTCCATCTTTCTTTCTTTTTCCTTTCTGCCTTCGAGCCAACGAGAAGGAATAGGGAAGAGAAACAGAGGGTTCCCGACGATAAAAGGATGTATAGAGAGTCCTTTCTCTCTCTCTCTCTCTTTCTGTTATTCTCTCCATTTTTTGGCTCTATTTCATTCTCCCACCACAATAATTCACAGTTAGCATGAATTTTTGTATACTTTTAATAGGGAATATTAATTTTAGAAAGTTGGAAAAAAATCAATATCGCAACGTTGATTATATTAATTTTACCATAAATCGTTGTGCGGAAAAATATTAACCTTCTTTTTGCAAAAATCTTTTAAAATCACCCTTAATAAAGTTGATTTTGTCAAGAGAAAGAAAAAAAATCGCTAATTGGAATTTGCATGAATCCACGGGACCCAGTGTGACTCACCAAATTTCTTAAAATGTTTTTTTTTCAATTTTAAGAGCCTATTCATTCGGAAATTTCACGTATATAACGAAAATGATAATTATTCGGAGCAAAATCCAAGATCATATTGAAAAATTCAAAAAACTGATCGTAAAGTCAGTTTTTTCGATTAGTATGAATTCTTGGATCCCGCCTCGAATAAGTAGCACTTTCGTTATCTAAGGGAAATTTCCGATCAAATAGGCTCTTTAAATCGAGAAAAAAAAATTCAAAAATTTTTACCAATTTTTGAAGGTATTTTTTTCATTTTTTTCAAAAATCTTCAAAACGTCATAACTTTGTCAAACATTAATATATCATCCTAATTCTTGCGCCATTCGATTCATTTTGCAAAAATCTTTAAAAATCACCCTTAATAAAGTTGATTTTGTGAATAGAAAAGAAAAAGATATCGCAAATTGAAATTTTCATAGCTCTACGAGACCCAGTGTGAGCAAAAAAAAATTCTGAAGGAAATAGTATTTACTTGCTCTATCTCCCGTCTCCCTTTTCTTTCACTCTCTTGCTTTCGCTCACATTCTACGTTAACTTTGTACCTGTGGATTTTGGTCACATCGACAAACAGCGACACGAGTCTGTATTCAGAATCTGGCGCTCTCTGGAAAAATCAAGAGAATTCGTCGCTCTAATGGTACGCGAAAACATCAAAGAGCGTTCGAACCGCAAATCCGGGGAGAAAAAAAGAAGAGAAAAAGAGAATTCGAATATCAAGCGTATACATAATAAAAGAAATTTATGGATGAGAAACTCTGTATCAGACAAAAAAATTGTTCCGCCGATCGGAATAATTTTTATAAACGATCCCTTCGAATTTTTTTTTTCCAAAAGTTTCTCATGGTATATATTCATAATTCTATTTTACTCAAAATTGTTTCGAAAAATAACGAAATTTTGTAAAAACGGTAGCAACGATGACACAGTGATAAATAAAAAATTGATAAAATTTGATTTGATCGCGAAGAAGCAGCGAGAATTGAATTTCTTGAGGAAACGACAAAATTGAAAGCGCAGAGTGGAAAAAAGGAGAAGAGAGGATACAGCGATATCCGCCTATTTGTTCTCGAAGCAGATTGTGGTAGAGTCGAGAGTTCGTTGGCACTGCACGTGAAAAAGAGACTGAGAAGAAGAGACGGCAAAGTATTATGTGTGCATGTAAAAAAAGAAGGAAGAAAAGACGAAGAAGAAGAAGAAGAAGAAGAAGGTAGAGAGGAAAAGAGTTTGTCGTGCGAGCTGGAGAAGTGGGTCAG
The DNA here is from genome assembly GCA_030522545.1 of Cremastinae sp. A BG-2022a. Classification (NCBI taxonomy): domain Eukaryota; kingdom Metazoa; phylum Arthropoda; class Insecta; order Hymenoptera; family Ichneumonidae; species Cremastinae sp. A BG-2022a. Next base: position 11,015 of record JAPYYW010002863.1, read on the forward strand.
CTTTTGTGACGGTGTGCGTACAGTCCGAGAGCAGTCTAGCTCTCGACTGCTCTTCTCCCCATCACCAAAACTCCATATACAAAAGAGGCAGAAAAAAAAGAATAAAAAAAGCAAGAGTGAAAAATTTTGAGCGATGTTTTGGCCTCCCCTCGTTTCTCTTCAACTGGCAAAATCTTTTCATTCGTATATACGAGCACGACTCGTGTACGCATAAAAGCTCTCGTTCAACGAGAGCTTTTCGCTCTTTTTTTCTTATTCTCTCGCTCACTCTCTCTCGTGAAAACTCACGTACGACTCTTGTGCGAGAAAATAAAAAACACTGCGCAAATCTATTTTCATGTGTCATGTCCATTCACACTCTCCCGACTTCGTACAACACGCTTTTGCGGTCTGGAGAACTATTTTCTGCGTAAACGTCAAAAAAGTCGTTTTTATTTTATATGCAGCTGAAAATGGTCAATTATGGAGTTTTTATAGAACGAACCATACTATGCAGTCGAACATCCATCAGCTAAAAGTCATATTCATCTAATGTTTTTCACATTGAAAAAGATAAAAAAAATGTTAATTATAGAAACGACAAAAATTATAAAATATGTTGAAAAAGGAGGAATTGCAGAGTTTGTCGAATGATTCACCTTTGCAGCGAATTTTTCATTGCGTCATACTCATTAGTAATCGTTCCGAGTCAAACGTTTCACGCCCCTGCATTTTTACCTCATCAGGGGCTGAAATAAATAGAGAAGAAGAAGTCGGGCTCGGAGTCGGTGACGGTTAATTGGATGACGAGGTTCAAAAATTAAATTCGCGTCAATTAAAAGTTCTTTATATTTCACGAATTCCCACCGCTCTGCGAAAAATATTTCATCTACAAACAAAAGTTTGGAAATAGTTTTGCAGCAAGGCACTTGAAATTTCTCTTACTCAAAACTATTTTCAAAAATATATACGCATACATCTATACTAAATTTATTTATTTGAATATAAAAAAATCTTATTTAATAATACTGAATAAGTATACTAAAATATTAAACTCAATTATCTATCACTTGACTGATGCTCAATCGCTTATCACTGGAGTAAAAAAAACATGGAGCCATGATTCCATTGTGTGTTTTTCAGTCTGAATGGTTAAAAACTTATTCGAATGTATAAAACATGAGTCGCTGCGTGAAAAGTCTTGATAACGAAAACAAATAAAAAATGAATATTCAAAAAAGGAGATTAAAATAGAGTGTACGGCAAAAATGGAAGTGACTTTCATCGCGTATAGAGGCTTGCATCGAGCGAAATCGTAAAGTTGCTCCGAAAAGTATCAAATTGTATTTTGAAATGGCGTAGCGACACGTGACTCTCGTTTTTACGGTGAACGTCCGCCACAGTGTCACGTGTGCGTTCACGTCCCAGAGAGCCTAATGCTGATTCACTAAATTTTCTCTTTATCTCTCATGCTCCTTCTCTTTTCGTAATTTCGGCAAACAACGAGAACGTGCTCTCGTCTTGGGTGTACATGCGTATATGCGGGGAACGACACAGAGGTATATACATAGATAGAGATAAAAATGCGTCAATGTTTGCAAGAGGGAGAACTGAAAACGCGTATACGGGGGTGGTAGGGACATTGTTCGAACCCTCGCCGATACAAGGGTTCTCCTTCAATTCGGAGTCCCCACTATATTGGCATTGCCACCTCCGCATAACCATCCAATTCCCCTCGGCCTCCTTTCCAACAAGAATAAGGAGCCCTTGCCCTTCCGTCCTCAAGCTCTCAGCCCCTCTGCTGCGTCACATTGCATGATTCACCACCGGCGCGATATCCTTCGTCTCCTTTTCATCATTCGTAAAGAGCTTTCGTCACGTGTCTGTATATCATACACATATGTATGTCGAGATGAAACCTCTATTCTCTTTTCGTTTCTATATTATATTTATTTGTTGTTTGCTTTTTCATCCAAATTAAGACAGAGGTCTCAGTTTAACGAAACTTCCTCGATTTATTGATATATACACTGAGAGAAAAGAATGATGAATTTTGCTATACAAAAGTGACAACTGTATACTAATTATGTATTATGGAACTAATTATATATTCTGTTTAGATTCTATCCTAAATATATTTTATTTTAAGATAAACGATACGATATTTAGTTATAAAATAATCAGAATAGTTGTCACTTTGTAATAAAATCTACTATCGTCATTTCTCTCAGCGTAAGTAATTTATTCGGTATTATTGTAAATAATTTGCCCCTACATTATTTTCTTTATCTACCTGTTGTTTGTTTTTTTTTCATCCAAATATAATAATAGGCCAGTAGTTTAACATGTCTAATTGTTGAACGATAATACTTTCTGAATTAGTAATCATAAAAAAATGCTTTTAACGTGTGGTCGCAGAAATGTAAAAATTCTACTGCATTCGTGAAATTTTTTTTTTCAAGCAGGTCTTTAAAAAGTCAAGCACACTATTCACTGCAATTAGAGAATGCTGAAATAAAAAGTATTATTTTTTGAGTCGTAAGAATTATCGCGGTTGTCAATATTTTATAACGAATACACTATATTAAAACTTTGTCAAGGTTGGTTTATAAGTAAAGTAAACTCATATTTGCTGTACAACTGGGGCACTTGCATGTTGAAAAGTTTTACTACTTATTTATTCAGAATGCTAAAACATTAAGTAATAATTTGAACGTTAAATAGATTATTCTCTTTCAATTAAAAAAAGATTATAAATGAACTTAGATTTTTTTTCACAATTTATCTATATTTATTTTTAGACCCTTATATATGGCGTGAAAACGAATTTTTGTCAATATTTCACTCTCTTCCATTGATTTCCTCTTTCCCAAGCCGGACTCGCTATATATCGAGTGAGCATTTCGCCGGAGCAAACTTCCGCAATCCCAGGGCACATTTGCCGTCAATTGACCGATCCACTGAGCAAGATTTTCCCAAAAAAAAAACGACGACAATCAACTCCCGATCGTTCTCTCGTTCCTTCATCGCTTCTAATTTCTCCAGAGAAGGGATGAAGCGATATTTTTTCGGACGAACAGCAAAATGATGGAATCGAGATTGAAATGTCGATGCAGAATATAGAGAAACGGGAAAAAACGATTGACCCCGTGTGTTTGTTTGCGATAAAGAAAAAAAAACAATGGGACAATGACGGAAATGCCTCTTTCGGATTGAAACGAAGTCAGAGACTGTCCAATTGACAGCAACGAGAGATTTCCGGCGTAAAGAAGGACGTACTCTCGCATTCTCGGCATTGACCGATAAATTAGCATCATGGCGCATTAAAAAACATATTTTCCCTTTCGAGCCAAAAAACATCATACTCACGCAATAACACAACTCAAAATCTATCGCAAATGAGATATTTTTTGACAGGAAACAAAATATGCTTCTCTATACTCATCTTCTTTGTTTTTTATTATGGGATTATCCAAGATAAATATAATTAAAGAGAAGTCGAAATGTATATATATTTTTTAAGGCATCTCATCGGTAAATTAAAATAATAACCGGAAGTATGGATAAAAATTCGAAATTACCAAAATTGTGACGTCGAAAATCGTCACAATTTTAATTAACATCGTCACTGATGAGCCACTTTGAATAAAATTATATGGAATGTGTAATCGAGCTCTAGATATATTTTTTTCTCTTGTCTTTCGCGCTCTCTTTGCGTGCTTCTCCCTCTCTCGTTTTTTCCTCGTAGCAAATAACATACGGGATGATGGTAGAGTTTATTCGGTGGATACAGATAGCTGTGGTCGAACATTTTTGTGTCTGCTGGACGGATTATATCGTCCACACGAGAAAATATAGTTAATTGGATGAGAGAGACGGCGAGAGCGAGAAGGGTTGGCAATGCGAACGCTCGTGCTTCTGGCGAAATTCGCCCTCTCTTCCTCCCCTTTTGACATTTTTGTTTTATTTCGCCAGAAGGGTTCTCCGGCTCTGTGGACTTTTTATTCTGTCGGCAGAAAAAAAAGGAGAGACAGCCACGGAAAAATGCGAGCGGAGCGACACACGGGTGAGAGGAAAAAAACAGCAAATTTTGTCGATATGTGCGTGAATTCTGTGAAAATATTTTGGCCGTTCATCGGGAACGACGAAAACGGAGAGGAAACTGAAAGGAAACGAGGAACGATAAAAAAAGCAAATATCGTCTGATATATATACAGATATAGATATTTTTGCGAGAGTATAAGAGGAAAAAGAAAAGGACAAAAGCCCTCGCGGTTCCGGAGCGATGTCAAGGGTGAGCCAATGAAATTATAGAAGGATGATATTTCTATATACGGGAAACACATCTGTGTGCTCACTCCTCGATATAAAGCTCTGAATACCGCGTAGAAAAGAGACGGAAAAAATGAAGAAAATTTGAGGGAATGAATGGAGCTTGATTGAGCCACCTCCGAACCGAAAGTCGCACCAAATTTTCCCTCTGTCTCTCCGAATCCGCAACGACACCCTTTCCACCGCCCGAATCCAAAATTTATACGCCCAATCTTGTCCAAAAGAACATAAAAAAATCGAATTCTTGCGCTTTTTTCGATTGTGCATCTCAACTAAATTTCAAGCCAACAACCTGCACATATGATCGTTATTTTTTCAGTTTTTAATTTTGGTAATTTAAACAATTTTTTTTCTGAAGCAAACAATAATATCAGAGGGAAAAGTTTTATAATGTTTGAAAATTGAGCGCATCATACAATGATGAATTTTTTTATATTTTTTACGAACAAAGGAATAAAAAGGAGAACGCGGATCTCTCCGGCGCACTTTTTTATACTCGACTCCCGTTTTGTTCTGTCTTTTTTTTCTCTGTCCTCTCATCTTTCCGCTGCGCTTGTCACTCAACCCTGGCCTTGACGTCATTTCTACAATCTTCTCTCCTACCCGGAATCCTCCTCGTCACCAAATGATAAATCGTAAAAAAGCGGAAGAAGAAAAATGCTTCTCCGTAATAAACTAATCTCCCGGCGAACCCCACGACTTCCGATCATTTCATTCATTACTCTTAAACGCCTCGCTTTAATTTACGATTCTTCTTATCAACATATTTTAAAATAGACGTGAATATTAATGCAAAAAAGTACTCTTTCTTGGACAAAATAAATATTAAAGTACATAAAAATGAGATAGTCATTTTATGAAGCAAGAAAAAATTAACTCAAAATATACATATTTTTTAAAATGAGTTTCATTTGACGATAATAGTAAAGCAAGAATAATTTGTGATGAAAAGATCAAAAAACCAATTTTTGGCTTTTTTAACCCAATTTTCATGTATATAATAAACAAATTATTCATTGAGCAATTTTGTCAAATAACATATGGTTCAAATAATAAAAATTACAAAATTTTAGTGAAACGTTTTCAAATTTTTATCTTACAATCAAAATCATGAATCAAATATACCTGAAATCAATTTGACAGTGATCCAATCTTTTTTGTTTATTATATTCATATAGCAAATACATGAATTTTCCATCATTATAATATTTGACACGACAATTTTACGTATAGATTTCGAAACAACGTACAGAAAATTTAGCCACTTGTCATCATTTTTAAATTACTCCGATTCACCCTTAACAAGAGCATGAGAAAAAATGATATAAGGGAGGGAGGAGTGAGAAAAAGCTGGTTACGAGTGACTGCTGAGTAAGAATGTATGAAAATGGAGGTGAAAGAAGGAAAGAATAAGCGGGTCGTGAAGCCCGGGGAGGGGAGTAGGGGGTTCGATAAGTGAGTGTGTCAAGCTGCAAGCTCATACCTAGTTACATACGTACATATATGACGAAAGAGAGAAAGAGAGAGAGAGAGAGAGAGAAAGGTATATACACTATACAAACGAGCAAAAGTAGACGATATCGATCCAAATGTCACGCGCTTAGTATATACACGTACCCACCAGTCCCACTCCGTACCGCGAACTCCTATGTTAAACACCTCCTTCCCCGTCTGCCATTTACCCTTATAACATTCGGCAACAGTAGAAAAGGGAGAAGGGTGCTTCTGCCTATGTCTGTATACACCCACCTCTCGAGACTAACCAAAAATTCATTTGCCACGATCAAAAAACGAAAGAACGAAAATAAAAGCTGATCGGTTCGGGATTTAAAATTCGTCTGGCTGATAAAAACTCATTGATGAAAAACAAAAGAAGTTGAAAAATATACCATGTGGAAGATTTTTTGATTAGTTTGTCGAATAAATGTTGAATTATTAAAAAATGGGAGAGTTATTAGGATTTTTGTCGAGTTTATATAATTTAGTTTAAATTTCGTGGTTTTATGTACGGTCGTCAAATGGAGTTTTTTCCACGATTCACTTTGGCTCTTTATCTTTTCGATAGAAAACGGTAGAAAAGGGAGAAGGGAGAAGAGTGCTTCTCTCGAGACTAACCAAAAATTCATTTGCCACGATTAAAAAACGAAAGATAAAAAAAGCTGATCGATTCGGCTTTAAAAATTCGGCTGGCTGATAAAAACTCATTGATGAAAAAAAAAAAGTTGAAAAATATACCATGCGGAAGATTTTTAAATTAGTTTGTCGAATAAATATTGAATTATTAAAAAATAGGAGAGTTATTAGGATTTTTGTGGAGTTTATATAATTTAGTTTAAATTTCGTGATTTTATACGGTCGTCAAATGGAGTTTTTTCCACGATTCACTTTAGCTCTTTATCTTTTCGATAGAAAACGGTAGAAAAGGGAGAAGGGTGCTTCTGTCTATATATGTATACACCCAACTCTCGAGACTAACCAAAAATTCATTTGAC
>JAPYYW010002864.1:0-20006 GCA_030522545.1 Cremastinae sp. A BG-2022a
AAATTGTATGAAGTATACGCTTAGAATAATTGTAAAACATCAATTCAAACATGCTGAAACGGAAAAAGCGGCCGCGCAGCGGCCGCGTTGCTGCTCGTAACAATAAAAAGTGTAAAAATAGACAATTTCGTTAAGGTATTTTATATAGCCGGTGCGCGCGAATCCTTTATTAAGAAAGACGTAAAGCCTCTAATAGATTGATCGAAATAGAGCGCATTAACTTTTGGCTAATCTCTAGTCATTAAAATAACAATTCAACGTGCTGTTTTGGAAATAATGATTTTATTGATGTTATAAACATTTATTTCGACCTGTAAAAATTTCCGGGAATTACCCATCATAAAGTCGATTTCGTCGAGAACACGAAAAGATATTGCCACTTGGAATTTTGGGATTTTCCTATTTGTGATTCTCCAAAAATCAGGCTCGAGGCCCTTGAACGTGCTAAATTTTCTCAGCTCACTTTTATTATAACTAACTTGTACGTGTGACAACGTGAGAAAAACTTTTGAAACACAATTTTCGACTATTTATATCACATGTACCTGGACGAATATACCTGAATAGCTCGGGGATCGTAAACATTAAAAAAAAAAGGAGAGAAAATTTGTCGAGCGTAACGAGGAAAAAAAATGTTCAAATTTTCGTTAATCCCTCGGTCATTAGTGTTTCCATGGTGATCGGTCGAGGTCCAGTGAAAAACCAATTAAGGACTTCATTGTTTGGAATTTCGACTGAATTTGGAATCAGTATACCTGTAGAAAGTGTCGGGGTAAGACGTGTCGGGTCTTGCAAGACGTAATTCGTTACCGAAAAACATTTTGTATAGAAATTCGACAAGTTTAATTGAGTGTCCCAGTTATTTTCAATCATACGAAAAGTGAATAGTGTTTAGTGTTTAAAATTTATAATATCGTCTCGAAATACTTTTTAAAAAGTGTCAGTGCGGATGAAAGTGTTGTACAGGGATGGGCAGAGCTCGATACTTTTCTGAGAAATGAACATTTTTTAATAGATAATGTTTGTTGCCTCATTAATGAAATTAGTATCACCCATTGAAAAATTTTCATTTCTCAAAAAAAGTATCGAGCTCTGGTCATCTCTGGTGCTGTAAAATTGATGCAAATAATCTCGATCCCGTTATTTTATTCTACAAAGTATAATTTCCATTATATTATAAACGTATACAGTCTTTTTCAAGGTTATTAAATTCGAACAGTTTTTCAAAAGCGATTTTTGTATCAATTAATTGCATTTTTTATTTTAAATTATTAATCCTATATAATTTTCAATTACCCGTATAAATTCGATGGTCCGTTTTTTAATTTTATTTAAAAAAATACAAAACATATTAAGTTTTGTATCGTGGTGGTGAATAAAGTGCGAGGCCTACGAAACGCGGAGAATTAGGCAAATTCGTTTCGTGTCTGTGAATCACCCTAAGCTGATATCGTTAAGAGAAAGGTAAACTATCGCTAATTAAAACTTTCATTCTTTGAAATCTTTTTTTCTTAATTTTAAGAGCTGATTCGATCGCAAATTTTCCTTTGCAACGAAAATTCTAATCATTCAGAACGCAATTCTAGAATTCATATTGAATAAGCCAACAAACTGACTTTTCGATCAGTTTCTTTAATATCGAAATTTTGAAATTGAAATAAATTTCCTAAATTGAAAAAAAATTTCTAATTGAAATTTTGATGGGTCCACGAGACCCAGTATGACTCACCAAATTTCTTGAAATTTTTCAAAAAAGTCAGAAAGGAAAAAAGCGGCCGCGTTGTTACTCGTATAAAAAAAAAGAAATGTTGAGCGGAATTGTACTCTACTACCAACTTAAAGTGTACTCATGGACACGGGTGAAATAAATATCGCTAAAACGATCGAAATTACAATGGTTAGAGGGTGGAAGCGGCTATTGTCGCCTCTGCAGAGGCGACTGTAAAATTTAACACCTGGCATCGGAATACGTATTTTTACGTACGCGAATGTATATATATATGTATGTGTAAACCCTGTTTCTCGGCGATCGAGCGTATATCCTTACATAGCGGCAGGAGAGAACCGTGTGTATAGTCTGAAATGTCGCTCTCGATAAAATCACTATTTCGTTTAACTCCGCTCGTAAACGGGGTAGAGAAATGTCTAGCGCAGTGAGATGTCTCCGGAGAGTCCAACCGTGCGCGTTGACGCGATAGCCACGCGACCGGCTTCCCGCTCGCGATCACCGAATGAAAATTCCCCCCCCCCCCCCCCCCCCCCCCCCCCCCCCCCCCCCCCCCCCCCCCCCCCCCCCCCCCCCCCCCCCCCAAAACGCAATCAGACGTCGTCAGCACCGCAGAGGTGAATGCCGTCTTATCGATTAATTTGGAGGTAATTTGGAAAATTGCGGGTTCACCCGGCGAATGCGCGGGACTCCCACGACGATGTCAATTTTGTCGAGAGTAACGGGCCAAACTCTCGAAAGTTTTCGTACTTGGCCAGAGTAAAAGCAAACACACGAGTACAATGACGTTAATTTCAGAATATTCGCGAATGCGAGTCTGTGTACGTCTCGCTCCCTCTTCCCCGTTTCATGTACACTGGCAAACTCGCGAAAGTTGCGTCCCACCTTGGGACACGTCACGGCACATGGCTTTTCCATACGTAGCAACCAGAGGAGCTTCCGCGCTATTATCAAACAGAATAAAGCGTCTCTCTCTCTCTGGTCCCCCTTCGCGCCCGGGCGCATGTCCCTCGTCTTGCACACGCTCCGCTCTCATCCACCCTCTAGCTCGCTCTCTCCTTTTCCATATACACATATACACAAAGTTTACTTACGACGTCATTAAGTTTCCGACCTCGTTCCCGGGAACTTCTACGGCCCCAGCATCTTTCATTCATTTACATATGGGCCATACAATTTTCATCATTTTCATCAACCTCCATTAGTCGGCGGTAACTGACAATCGGCCATAATTCTCTCATATCTCGTGTGTTTCATATGCAGTGAACCTTTAGCATATCTCGATAGAAAAATATGTTTATATATGTATATGTAGACATGTCGTCGCCACGCGCGCGTCGAGCGCCCGCGAGAAATAAAAGCTTCGATTATGAGAAAAGTTCCACGGGGCGGGCCGGGGCAGGGGAGAATGTGAGAGAGAAGAGAGGTCGAGTGAAATAAGGGATGTAGAGCATGAAGAGTAGGGTCGTTTGAGTAGCGACAACAATGCCTTTGACAGGCGACCGAGACGCTCGGCAGCCCCACGGCTTCTCTTCTGTCTTCAAAGGCATTGGGAGAGAGCGGAAAGCGGAGCTTTCCGCATAAACGTGACACACACATTCGCACATATGTATTTACAAGCACACCTCGTGGTGAAACGTTTTACCGCGCGCATAGTACATACACCTCAGCGTTTACCCGCGTTTACTCACCGCCGCTATACTTCGATTTGTCTCAAAATCTTATCGGCACTCGGGCAGCTATACCTACATCTACATATAAATATATTAGGGTGGTTAAAAATAAATTACTTATTTTATTTTTTCGCGGAGACACGATTAATATCTTCGGAATGATAAAAAAAGATGCCACACCGAGTTTCAGCCGTTTAAAAAAAATTTTAGAGGTGGCGATTTTCAATGTTTTTGGACCACCCTAATTTTTTGGACCATATTAGGGTATCTGTTATTTACCAAGTGAGCTATTTTTACTTGGGTATGGGCCAAATCGTTAGTTTTTAACTTACAAATAATTTTGAAAAAAACCCTTCCGATGCCGTTTAACCCTGCCTGAATGACGATACTTTTCTCGTTTAAATAACGTGGAGATTTTTCATTTTTTAGAAATTATTGTTTTTTCCTTGTTATATTTAATAACTTATCAAATATTGTTGATTCTGCTTATATTATGATCCCTCTAGATGGATAATTTAATATTAAATACACACTGAAAACGAAATTTGGTTGGTTCAACAAAATATTTGGTTCAATACGTTCAACGATATTATTTTGCAAATTGAACTAAATTCTTGGTTTATTTAACTTAAGTTTAATTATTTCAAATAAACAAGTGTTGTTTCGACGAAATATTTTCAACTAAATATTTTCCAACAAAATTGGTTCTCAGTGCAGAATAAATATTGAAGGGTGAGTAAATTAAATAAAATTATTGAAAAAAACCATTAAAATGCATTTTGGAGCTTCTCAAAACTATTGATAGAAATTTATGACGCCTATATGAAAATTTTTCCATCTAGATGAATCCATAATAGAAGCAGAATCAACAATATTTGGTAAGTTATTGAATATAATAAGGAAAAAAAAATAATTTCTAAAAAGTGAAAAATCTCCATGTTATTTAAACGAGAAAAGTATCGTCATTCAGGCAGGGTTAAACGGTATCGGAGGGGTTTTTTTTAAATTCTTTGTAGAACAAAAACTAACGATTTGGCCCATACCCAAGCAAAAATAGCCAACTTGGTAAATAACGGACACTCTAATACATATATATATATATATATATATATATATATATTAGCTGATATGGTGATAATCAACACACTCTCAAAAATATTTGTTATCAATCACGATCGACACGTGAAACAACAAAAGAGGTAAACAAAATGCGTCAAATTAAAAAAATGGTGTATATTATGTATTTTATTTTCATCATGTATTTATGATGTATCCCATAATTACTCTCATAAACTCATTTCTGTGTACAGAGAGTGTACACGGATCAAATTAACGCAGTTTTTCGCTAATTTTGATGGAGAATAAATTCACGTTGTTTATAGCTAGAATGCAAACATGTGTCATTGAGTAAGTGGTCCGAGTAATAATGCGTTGTTTTGGTAAAATTTTCGAGTCATTACGCGGTTCAAAAACAGTTTCGAAATGGCGAGCATCATTGTGCATCAAGAAAGAAATTCGATAACAAAGAGTTGGATATTGCAAGCTCGTTGTTCCGGGAATGAGGAAAAGAGAGAGGGAGTGAGAGAGAGAGAAAGGAAAACAGCTCGATGAACATGCTTCGAACGAGCACTTGAATTCGTCAAACAATATTTCCGGGCGCTCTTTCAATTTTCATTTCAATCCAATCGGCACCCTCGTTGTTTGCGCATACATCGTGCTTACCCTCTTTTTCTTTTAATCCCATCCCTCGTTTCTCGTTTCCATTTCCAGTCGTACACTTTTATTCGCGTTTTTATTAATATCGTCTCTGGTCTCGGGCATTTCACCGATATATAAAAATGACAAAAAAACACAGAGAGAGCAAAAAACGTTGAGTGTGTGTACGCGAATCTTGGAGCCGAAATTGCGAGCGATTCGAGCTTTCAAGAGAGCTTTAATACGCGAACATTTTATTTATTCAATATAAAAAACTGTAACAGAATTCGTCTGCGCGGGCATGAGAGGGGGTTATTTTCGGAAAGCTCATGCACGTTTTATTTTAAATGTTCCCTTTATTAATGTTTTTTCGCGAGCGTATATTGCATACGGGGCGCATATAAATCCGTCGAAATATGAATGGCTATACATGTTAGGTGGCGGAAACATTGGAAAAGTGAGAACAGAGGCCCCCGCCAAATTGAGAGAGGGAGAGATTGTGCACGCTCTCGTGTACGTATATATGCGTGCGTGTTCGCAGTCACTGCTGAAATGCGAGGTGACGTGTGAGGGATGGATTGAAAGCTGCCGATAAAATCAGCCTGACCGGGAGGACTCGAGCAGAATATATCGAATGACAAATTCGTTTCCAGTCTCGTCGGTCGCGTACGCGCGCCCTCGCTTCTTCCTGCTATCTCATATATACCGCCGAATATATTTCTCTTTCCAACTCCCCGCCTTCAAAGAAGAACTTGTAAATACAACGGTTCGTTGACAAATTGTTTTTTTCTTTTTTTTCAATCGAGTGACCCATCAATTCTTTTTATACCATATATTTTGTTTTTTTTTTCAAGACGCTATTCTCATTTCCATATGCGGAAATGTGATAAAATAATGTCGCAATGTTTCAATCGGGAAAAGTAGAAGTTGAGCAGACGTGGACTTGAAGGGTGAGAATAAATTGAAAGATAATCTATAGGTGGAAAAAGAGAAAAGTTGAGAAATAAAATTAGAAAGAGGATAGATAAAAAATAATACAATATATTTTAGAGAACTCGCGTACAGCACACGCCCTTTCGTTGAACGAGCGCGCGGGGCCTCAAGTGGATTCCGGTCTGACCGAGCGTCGAGTACGCTCACTCGAAGGTAAATGAGCCTGTCCGCAAAGCTTCGGCGCGATTGTCTCCGAACGGGTTCTCCACTCTCGCGCTACCCAAATTCACCTCTCGGCTACATCTCCACTCGATATAATCGCTCGCTATTTTTTTCTCATACCAATCGAGTTTTCCCAATTGTATATGTATACTTATTATTTTTTATCGAGCTTCTGTCACTTTTTCATATATAAAATTCATTTATATATATTTACGAGCAGCAATGTCGAAAAGAAAAAAGCAGGACGCTTTTTCCTTTGGACATGTTTGAATTCATATTTTGCAATTCTTCTATAGGCGTATTTTTCATATGACCTCGAATAATATATACAGTCTTTTTCGATTAATTGATTATGAGCTTCATGTCTTTTTTAATATAGGATATTATTGGATCGCAAAATTTCCTTTTCAAAGTGTTCATAATAAAAATGTAACTTACTTCAAAAATTCGCAAAAATTTTTGAATCTTTTTTTCTCGATTTTAAGACCTTATTCGACCGGAAATTTCCTGTAGATAACGAAAATGCTACTTATTTGAGGTCAAATTCAAGAATATATGTTAAAAAATTGAAAAATCTGATCCAAAAATCAGTTTTTCATCTTTTTCAATATGAATTCTTGAATTTCGCCCCGAATAATTATCATTTTCGTTATCTACGAGAAATTTCTGATTACCTAGGCTCTTAAAATCGAAAAAAATGTCAAGAAATTCCGATTCAGATTCCGCTCTATTCAGATTAATCGATTAGAGGCCTCGTGTCTTTTTTAATATAGGACATATATGTGATTATTAAAGGTATAAATAATTCTGATGGAAAATAGAGCCATTATTTTTGAAAGAATTTTTTAACTTTACTATATCTCATGAAACTTTTTTCTTCAACTTGTAACAGTTGAATGTGCGATTTCCATCAGACAGGTTCGATAAATTTAACGAAAACGTCTTCCTGCAGGGCCATTCTCTCACAATAAGCCCTTTTCCTGCTCTCGGTCTCTTCCCTCGTTTTCATCCTTCTCTCTTTTTCTCCGCACATGTTCCGATAAAATCTCGTTCGCTCACAGCAGGAAGCGTAACGAGCTCGACACCGGGATTCCTCTCGATGACATCGAGACTGGCACTTTTATCCGCGTCACGAGTCTTCGATCTGGACACATTACGCTTTCTGCCCATATATATTTCACAAAAGTATTATCCGATCGAAATTCAATCCGAAAGAAATGAAAAATAATGAAACAAAAAAAACTCTGCTTTTCACCACGAAACAAATTAGTAATTTTTTTTCATGCACTATATATTACAAATTTCTTCTTGCTTTTTTTTTGTTCGTCAATAATAACTTTTTTATATACGACGTGGTCCGAATACTCCGAAAGTGTGTTTCGCTTATCGCGAATAAGAAATATATATATATATATATATATATATATATATATATATATATACGTATCTGGCCATTGGTTAACCCAATTAATACCGTTAATTGGAATTTATTGCGAGATGCGCGGGCGATCGCGTGTCCTCGTTGGGAGTGTGCACGTCGGAAGATTGTATATCGATTCGACACGCGAAGAGCAGGAGGAAATTGAACGTGAACAAGGCGCGGGATCGCGAGAGAAAGAGAGAAAGAGAGAGAGAGAGAGAGAGGAAGAATGAGGAAAGCGTCGGGGTTATGCGGAGAGAGAGAGGATTGTTTCCGAGTTTCCACTTGGGTTCACCATTGTGCCATAGTTTTCAACTACGCGAACCCGCCGCTGCCCCTTTCTCGACACTTTTTTCGGTCTTTTTCGGTTGCCGGGCGTGAGCGCGCGAGACACGCTTTTATCAGGATGCTCCGCTGCACGCCAACGAGAACCAAGCGAGCGCGACACGTATAGTTACACCGGAAAATCGGTTTGACGGCGAGAAAAGCCGAGCAAATGGGGGAGCTCGGATTATAATGCCACCTTTCGACTCGATAAATTCATTCCGTTAACAAAATATATTTAATTGTGCCGAAACTCACCTCGAATTTTATTGATTATTTAATATATGTACACAGAGAGAGAAAGTCCGAGAAAAATGACCATGCTGTCTCTATAAAGCGTGTGCAAACGACAAATATAGGAAATTTTACCGTGCTGCACGGTAAAAACGCTTTAGACCAATTTTTCCAAGATTTTTCAGAAAATTTCCGTGCAGCACGGTAAAATTTCTAACGCTTTAGAGCAATTTTTCCAAAAATTTTCAGAAAATTTCCTATACATGTCGTTTGTACAAGCTTTATAGAGACAGCATGGTAATTTTTCTCAAACTTTTTCTCTCCGTATAACTTGTATATTTCCTTAACCAATATTTATACATACTCTTTTTTTTATTAACACGTATTCATTAATTCGCTTTCTTCTTGTATATTATTCGAGTGGAATTTTAGCATCGATTTTTAATTAATTTTCCAAATTTTTTGAAAAAAATATATATATATATTTATATATATAGCTCAAAACTGAATGATATCTGATATAATTCATATATTCAAGATAAAAAAGCATATATAATACTCATTTTAATTAAAAAATTAAAAAACGTAATGTACCGTATTTTTTTAATGGACGAAAATTCGTTATTTTAATGAGACATCATATATTACATTTTCAACTTCAAATTAAATTCGAAATATTTTTGACGATGCAACGGTGAAAAATTGAGTAGGAATTTAAATTGTCAGAAAAAAGAAAATGATGAAAAATGCAGAATTTTAATTAAAATTTGAAGAGATGGTATGCGGAGAAAAACGAATAAGAGTTTAATTTGGGCAAGCATCGATGTTGTATAAAATCTCGGTTAAATTGACACAGAGCGAACCGTTATCGGTTTGAACGGCGGACTTCTCGTGCGATCACCGCGAGTATAAAACGAAAATGGCCGCCCCTTCGTCCCTCCCCGCTTCGGCATTCGTTGATTAAAATAATTAAGCTATCGACCGTTTTCCACCATAATCATAAAATTATTATTACTCGGGATTTATGACTGCGATGTTTGCGCGGAAAACTCATTTTACGGGGCATTATAATGAACCGTGTTAACACTGCTTGTGCATTTTATGATCTAATAAATGTACAAGCTGATTAAAATAAATTATATTTTGGTGCCGGACGGAGAGCCGCCGCGAATCGGAACTTCAGTTGATTTACGAATTTTTTGCAAATTTTTTTCACGCTGTAATAATTTATTTAAAATATAATTTATCGCTCTGTCTCGTCACGTATATATATATCGATTCGCAAAACGCGATGAGCGTTGGACACTTTTTCTCGTTTAGCACGCGCGTTACCTCTTCCGCTCGGTCTTTACACTCTCGTTATTCACTTATGCACTTGATGGCGACTATAGCGCTCTCTCTCGTATATATGTAGTTAACAAGCGCTTGGTTAACGTTCACCGGTCTCCCCGGTACTTGATCATTCAACTTTCTCGCTATAACTTATTTATCTTGGCAAAGGACTAATTTCAGTTTTTATTCTCTACAAGAAACTTTTACTCTGCGAACATTTTTTCACTCCTTTTTTTCAAACTCTTCGTATTTCTGAATAAAACTATATATATTTTTAATTGAAATAATTTCCTAATTAAAGGACAAATGGTGAAATGTGATAAAATAAAGAACGAGTGTCTCGAAAGTCTAAAAAAAAAGGTTAGCGACCTGCTGACGAGACAACGAAGTCAGAAACTGAAAATATAAAAGTTTCGTTCATTGAGTCTAACTCGCGATGAAAGTAAATTACACCATTTTTTTTTCTATTTAAGTGTATTAATTTTATTCAAGAGACGCAGAGTTTCCGGCGGGTGACACAGCGGCGTGAAAAGAGAAAAAATAAGAAAAAGATCGTCGAGCGAAATGTTTTTTTCCTCGTATTTCGCTGGATCGAAAATACAAAAGTAATGAGAACAATTTAATAATCGAAATTCCCTGAAGAAGACTGAACGTTAATTTCGTTACTCCGTGCACTTCCGAAGACGATAATTTTGTTACAAACTTATTTGCATCGTTTTTTCTTCTCGTCTATTTTTTTCGTCGCGTCGGTCATTCTCGTTTCTTTCCTACTTCTTCTTCTCCCCCTCTATTTACCCTCCTTTTTTTTCACTCTCCCCAGTGTTTCTTTTCGCACCAAAGTTTCCGCGAGTAACTTGTTTATCCAAATGTATTTTGCGAAGAGTCTTATTCCCATCGAAAACCTATATATATATAACGACCTGCGCGCAGGGAGTCTATTTTTCTCCTCTCGAATCCTTTCGAATCTTTCTCCAACTTCGAACGATAGTGACACGACACCGTCAGTATCCTTTTATTTTTAACTCGCTCCTCCCTTATCATTATTCCTGGATTACAGCCTTCAACAATGTTTTATCAAACATCTTGGCTCGTATAAAATTCATCGCGCTTGTTACCCCGAGAATAAAGGGCATTCTGTTAAATTTTTTTCACGACGGTATATAGTCAGGGAAAATTTTTTCTTCTCATTTTTCCAATATGTTTCCTCATCGATTTCATTTTATTTCGCATTACAGTTCAATATATGCGCTTGAGCGACGTACGTAACATTTTTTGGAAGAGAAAAAAAATTCTATTTTATTCTTCGTCAGTTATTCCGATACATGTTAGATTCCAATTAATTTTTATCTTTGTTAAAAATTCACTTCGCCAACGAAAAAAAAATGTTTTTTCATCATGTCATTGTTGCTACTTTTTTTTTGATAGAAAGATACTTTCAATTGTATTTCTCTCTTATTCGCGTTCACTTCGATATGTTTTCTTATCGATTTCTATTTTTTTTTTTTCCACCGCGTGCACGTATATCCCGTGCATCCGTTTGTCTCATTTCACTCAGCGTGGCGATATATTCGCGAAAGCTCTTTCTCTCTCTGATTTCGAATGCTGGTCCCGGCGGCGTATCTACATTCCACGAGCGTCTACCGGAAAACCGAGTAAAGCCGGTATCCCCGTTCGAAGCCCCTGTACTTTTCCCTCCGATCCGCGCCGCTCCCTTTCCACCAGCGAGCATTCATAGGGAAGAGAGAAAGAGAGAGACTGACACACACACACGCGCACGAGAACCGGAGACTCGAAATTCTCCGGAATTCAGAAGTCTATGCAGTGAATTTCTCTTTTCTTTGGTTTCTCTCTCTCTCTCTGTGTGCCTGCACCGAGTAAATCAGTGCACGATTCTATTGTTTCGCTCACAACTTTGGCTCAACAACTGCGGCAGAAAAACGCTCGGAAAATGAATACGCGCGCCGAGACGCGATAACCCGGCCAGAGATGCATATCTTTCGATCGACTTTTTCCTTTGACGAGACGAGGAACGATATAATGGATAAATGACTGCATAAATATAAGCATACTCGGAGTTAATTCCTACCTCGACCTACTTTTATTTATCTAATAAAATCGCGATGAAAAAATTAATATAATAACGTAAACGTTCCATGCAATATATATGGACAATTTTTATTATATTATTTTTCATATTTGAATTATTATTTTCTCAATAAAATCGTATGCATTATTTTTTACATACAAAGAGGTTTATTTTTCATAGCTTTAATTTATTGAAACAAACTTGCTGATTCCTATGACAGTGTCGATTTTCTGTTCAACTATTGGGACATCCTACATATTTGAACGTCGAAGTATTCATTTACTAGAAATATTGTCTAAATTTAACACATAAAATTAATTTTTGTTCGCTAAAATATCAGACAATAGTTTAGATGTGAATTTTGGGTAAATTTTTTTACTCGAATATTTTTAAAATAAATAAGATACAGTGTAAAAAACCTTATATTTACCTTATATATAATAACTTTGAAAGTAATATTTTTTAAATCGATCGAGACCTGATACACAACGGGGTACGATTCGCAATAAGCAGACGAAAGTACAATTGGCAGAGAATGCGCGACAGCTTTTTCGAGACACTATATATATATTATATAAGCGCATCATCAGGGATGAGAGTATTAATTCGCGAGTAACGAGATTCTCCCTGAGGGTGACAGCCATTTTTGCGTCACCGCTTCGTCGAGAGCCCGTTTGCCTTCCGTTGAAGGAAATTAATGTTTGCCTCCACGTATAGGCCGGACAGGAGAGTTCTGCTTCGGACAGGTGCTTGCCGCGCATTTTATCTCCGCAGAGAATACGCGTCGGGTCTTTGGGGATAGCGCGACGACGCGGGGGCGGCGGTGGCGGGTATCTCTCTCGTACACTCTGCTCTTTCGAAAAGCGATTTCTTCATCAACCCTCCGAGTTATCGCTGAGCTGCAATTTGCGAGTGCGACTCTCACTCTCCAATTCGTTTAACAAACTAGCTGATGGCGCGCGATACAATCTCTGCTCCTCTCCGCGCCGGTTCTTCCATTCAAAATTAAAAAGAGAAGATAAGCTTCCTCGACTGACAGCAAATTCTATTTAAAATCTGCAAAGCGCCGCCTCGCGCTACACAGCATACTTTTATATTTTTCAAACTTATATATATATACTTCGCTATTATTGTATTTCTATTTTTATTTTATTTTTTACGTCTCCTTCTTCTTTAGAAATTTTTTTTTATCAACGGGTTATTCTGATAATTAAGGTAAATGTCGAGGAAAAAAAAATTCATTCGCCCGTCTGAGAAATTTCTCACGGTCGCAATTAAGAACTGTCTCTGGACCGATAAGTTTTATTTTTCGAGAAATGGGGGGATCGTGCGCTGTTGGAAGAATCAATGGACGGGCGAGCTTTCTCGAGAAATCTTCTTGAAGAGCCGATTTAATGGAAAGTTAAGATTGTCGCGACGCGAGTTGTCGGAAGTATATATCCGAGCGACTCAGTATATATATATATCGCTCCCGTTCGATAATCGATACGAAAAGGACGTCGTGCCGCGCGATCAGCGCAAAGGAGATTTGTCTCAACACGTATAGGTGATGACGAGATACACCCGAGACGGAATCGAGGTCACCAGTGATGAAGCTCTGTCATTCTTAAATATATATACATATATACGAAAACATTAATCGATATATTATACACCTAACAGTGTAAAAAATATGGCGTTAAAATGGTGTTAATTGGAATGCCAAGCTTCAGCTCAGGTATACTTGATACAAAAATTTTTCGCTTAGATTCTCGTCCGTTTATTTCCACTTAAGGTAGTACAATCGAGACAGTCTATTCAAAAATTTGTCCTTATGTGTTAACTTGATGTAACATCATCAGTTTAAATTTTTTGAGACAGAATTTATTCAAAAATTGCACAGATCTTCTGTAGAAAATGTAGTTATTTAGATATTAATTTTTAAAAATTGCTGCTTTTAACATGGGTTCTTATTATGGGAGATTCGAAAAAGCCACGACTTTCAACGTATAATATCTCGATTTCTAGAGATGGTGAAGGTTTGTAAAATTTGACACATGTTTTCATATGACAAATTTTGACTTGGGCAAATTTTTATGAAAATCTGTCTCAACACGATTTTGCAGTTGTACTACCTTAATAGAGTGGATTGTCAGAAACGTTGACAAAGTTTTATTGCTGAAAAAAATGGACGAAGCTCCATACTTTTCTGAGAAATGAAAATTTTTCAAAATAGCTGATGCTTATTTCGTCAATGGTGCAATAAATACATAATCCATTGAAAAATTTTTCATTTTCAAGAAAGCATCGAGCTCTGCCCGTCTCTGTCTACCGCTGTTATTATTTCACACCATATATTTCCTTTTACCATAATGCAGCTTATTTTTAACTTTCAATTCTTCTCTTGGCCCAATTATTTTCATAATCAAGAATCGTGCTAAAAACAAAATAAACTATTGCATAAAAAATATTATATTTCACAGTATGGCGTGTGTATTTCTTTTCCATGCACAAAGTGATGCAAATTTGGTCGGATCAGAATATCCGTATAGATATGTCGCAGAGCTTTGATCCTAGAATTACGTTTGTGACGCGAACCGCACCTATTTATCGGTTTTGAGGTTATAGCGTTAAGAGAGAGAGAGTCATCGTCTCTGTTCTGCGTCCGAGCATGATCGCGCGCGGACCTGAAGAAAAGCTTGCCGGCTCATTGCGGGTTCCGGCAGGCTTCACAAAGCTTCAAAGCATTCTCTTTCGCGAGAACACCTTGACTCGAGCAACATCGTCACGATCCTCGCAGCGAAACTCAATTTTATGAAACCCCTTTGTACTTTGAACCTCCTCGCACCTTCTTTCGCTCGCGTAATTATATTTCCTCACGCGATTGTACACCTCGCAAATAATTTTCTAAAGTATCAATAGATTTTGGGTGTGCTGGACTTCCTGCCCATTTAATAATCCCTCGAAAATAATGTTTATCATTTTTATTATATTTTTCACAAGATATTAAAAAATATTTTCATGTCCAGAATGTAGCTGTTGAAAAATAAACTAAAAAAAACGAACGGTTAAAAGGAAAAGCTCTATAACAGGTTTGAAACGTATGTTTGTTGATTTTTCTCTCTCCGCATATATACAGTACAAATGTATTTTGATATCTGATGCATTTTAATCGTGAGCAAAATTTTCATCGGAAAATATACATATTTGTCTAACACGAAGCTGTCGTATCCTGGTGACAAAAAAAAATCGAGAGAATGGAAAATCTCTCCTGCTATATATGGTGTAAAACCCACAAAATTATTAACATATGGGTTTTATTTCATACACGCTTTTTGTACGCGGAATTCTCCATCTCCCATACGCTGACAGCAGAGGGACCGAAATTTTCGCACAGTTTTTCCTCTTTTTCCCTCGCGCTTTTATCTCTCTTTGACCGGCTTCCGTAAATTGAGTTTTGTCATTTTATTATACATACACACTCGTTACCGAAAGCGGTTACTCGGACGACCACGGTCCACTTTACCGTCATTTATAATTATCATGATATTTCACCTCAAAGGAATTTTCCTCGTCCTCCTTGCCGCTTACTTTCACCTTCCATGGCAAATGCGCTAAAATCGCGTCAAAGTGGACCTTCGTACAAACAGAGAGTGCTGAATCCACACACGCTCGAGATACGACTTTCATAAAAAGTGACGTGTCTTCAATTTGATAAAAGTTTAAAACTTATCCTTAAATATAATATCAAAAGATTTATTTAATCTGACTCTTTTACCTCTATTGTAATAATTTTTCATTTCATATTTTTACGTGCTTCTCGCGATTATATTTAATATGTTCACTTTTATTTCTTCCGCAATTCAGCATTTCCCAGTCGAGTCTCATACAGTGTGGTTTTTCCGAGAGAATAATAAGGCGAAAAAGATAGAAAGGAAGAGTAGGAGCAGAGAGAGAGAGAGAGAGAGAGAGAGAGAGAGAGAGAAAGCGGAGATCACGTTCTCGCGCATAGCTTGACGTACGGGCCAGACTTTCGCAGAGATTTGCGCTTCCGAGAGTCTGAAGAACTTTGGCCAATTTATCAAGACACTCCGATGAATAGTTACTCGCGTTTTCCGCTTCCACGGCGCTTCCCGCGAGAGCGACCGGGAATAAAAAGAAAGTTACGCGGGACGGGATGAATATTTTAAAAGATTGATTGAAAAGATGGTTCAAGAGGCGTTTGCTGCCTCGGCGCTCAAACGATTCTTTTGTCAAGAGATTAAACATCCTGCTGAAAGATTTATAAGTTAATAATGCGAATCAGCCTCGTTATCAAAAGCAGAGTGTAATATATAATTTTTCCTCAAATTTTATTGTAACTTGAAAAAAAAATGTAATATATCTTCGGGGAGATTATTAATTGAAAATCGTCATTTTTGCGGCAACACCTCCATTAAATATTGGAAGTATATTTTTGGAATAGTATTCCATACATTTTTATATGTATATAATAATACCCGAAGGAGCAGGCTTTTGTTAATTTTATTGGCATATATGCCAATATATTTAGTCCTTCGATTTCAAATAGTTGAAGTTTTCGAAAAATAATTCTCAAATTATTTTCAATCGTTCGCGCAACAACGATGAGGATTTTTAGGAGTGTCTGAATATAGGTTTCTCACTTTATCTTTTTTTTTAATATCCAAACAAAAAAATCTATAAAAATTTTAAAATTATAAAATTTTAAAAATTATAAAAATCTACGGTTGAGCAAGTTTTTTCCAATAAATTGACGTTATGAAAAATACACTTCTTCGTACAGGAAAAATAATCCACACGATATTTTATTGACAAAAAAATAATTGAAATATAAAAAATAATATGGCAAAAACTGTCCAACTATTGGAACGTTCACCTTACATGTTCAAACAGTATAATAAAATACGTTTTAAAATCGTTCATCATGAAATGAAGCGTGTCCGAGTGAAATTTTGGAGAGAGTCACGGTATGATGTAACGCCTGCTGTTTTGATAACGGAGGCGGGAGGTGTCGCATCTGGGAGGAGGAGATTCGGATGTTGCAGGCAAACTTGGCTGTTGCGCGCCGAGCAACGTCAGCTGGTCCGTCATGCATTCGAGGCCACGTTTCTCCCGAATTTTGGCTCTCCACACCGTGACGAGCCAGCCGGGCGGCCGGCAACACACGCGGCGTGTTCTTCTCTTGCCAGCGAGGCTGCTGCACCAAGAATGTATACGAGGAGAGTTCTCGTTGAGAGCAATGCTTATGCACCTCGAGCATCCGGCTATTGTGGACAGCATCGCGTTGCTGCAGCTCATCTACCTTTATCCTCCTCCTCCTCCTTCTTCTCTTCTTATTCTTCCTATTTCACTCGCCTATTCTTGCCCCTGCTGCTGCCGCGTATACTCGTCCTCCAAAATCCATCTCGAATTCACTATTTTCCATATATCCACTTATTATTGTCCCTCATGCATGTGTCCCATTCTGTTCGAATAATCGTGTATATATCTAAAATATACATATATGCTGGAATAAGGTCAGACTTTATGCATCAGGGAATACGTATCATATATTTTACCAATCGACGAAATTATATTGGATTTGCTATATTTTTATAAATTTAGTATACCTTTTTATTTGTTTAAACCACAGTTTTGTGTAAAATGGGTTAAAATAGGTAATATTGAAGAATTTATGTTGTAATTTTGTATAAGCGGGCGAAAGTTGGCGTGATATTTTTCTACCTCGAGCCCGCTACGTATATGCGCGACCTTTCAATCTTTCATTTTCATCTTTTTCTTGAGATACATCAAATTTTTTGTTCACCTAGCATTATTTATTTCACCGTGTTTACACGACTGTCCACATGAAAAACTCACTTTGCCTTTTTCATTAGGAAAAAGATTGATGGCGACGGCTTCGCTTAATTTATTTTTCATCCAGCACGTGGAAAACTCGCCGGAAAAAGTGCTTTTATGCAAATTCGAGCGCGTTGCGCCGCGCTGGTTTTTCGTGCCGGCGTATACTTTCGAGGCGGTACACGCACAGCAGATGGTGGCACATTTTCGTGTTCCGCAAACTGCGTGTACTTAATTATACAGGCGTAAAAAGGAATGCGGCGCGCCAGAGAATAAAGGAAGAGGGCTCGTTGAATTCGAAGCGAGACGGCGCGCTGCGCGATGTTACATTTTCATGTATAAAAAATATAAGAAGAGGGATGTAGAAATGTTATTGGTGCGAGATATAATACGAGAAACATATAGGGGAGGGTGGGGGGCAAAATGGACCCCTAAAATTTTTAATGTGCGGAGTGTTTGAGGGTAAAATGGGCCCTCTAGATTTAAAAAAACCTACAAATATTTTTTCGAGGAAAATGGGCTTATAAAATTTTTATCAAGTATAGAAATGATTAATGGGGAATAATTATAATTTTTCATTATTATTCTCCAGAATTGGACGCATAGAACGCTTGCAAAGCGCTTAGCAGTCCATTTTTAATATTATATGATATTTTAACGCGAAAATTAATTCATCAATTAGTTGTTGAACAGAAAAGTAACAAGAAAATTTGATTCAAGTTTCCAAAAAGGTCTCCAAATTTTTATCATTATCATCATCACAGCAAATTAAAACACAAAATATTTGACAAGGTACTAAAAAAAGTGAAACGAGTGAAAAAAAAATTGAGGTTTCAAGCATTTTTTTCTTAAGGGCTCCATTTTGCCTCCCTCCCCTATAAGAGTTATATTTGAGAGGCGAGATGATGATGAGGATATAAAAAAGCATACGAGTCGCGTACGGTCTATTTGCGGGAGCGGAAGAGATGCTGATTTTGTAAATGGATCTCTTTCTCGGTCCTCGAGTCGAGAATAAACTTATAGAGGGAAAAAGGGTATTGTCGACTGGTTGAAGAAGGCTCCACCTCTGCACTGCACATCCCACGTGAATCCGAAGCACTTTCGTCCAACATACACCTCAAGCTCGCGGCGCTCGCTCGCGTATTTCTTTCCCCGTATACCGGGTAAACGATCACCTATCGAGAAACGTTCCGGGAGCCATTTCTCCATGTAGTTTTATGGAGTCTCTCGAGAGCTCGCCCCGTTCATCGCCGCACGATATGAGCTTTCGAGAATCTTTTGATCCGAGTAGCCCGTGCGCGCGCGCAAGAGAGAAAAGAGATGAGAGGATATATTGAATTTTTCGCAAACTCATCGAGCTTCTGGAATGCTTTTCCGAAGGGATTTTATGTACCCGGAAGTGGGACAGAATTGGTATATTCACTCTCAACTTTTCGACTCGGCAGCACACCGCGGTCTGATTCGATTCATCGCGCGACGAGCCCGCCGCGTATAGTGTGTTTCGCAGAATTAAACGCACCCTCCTCGGCCGGACGTCGTCGTTTATAATGAGTCATTTTATTAGCGTAATCCATTATGAGAAAATTAATGAATTCAGCTCCACGATTAGATTATTAATTTTCCCGGAGCAAGTGTACCATCGCGGCAAGACGCGAGTGTATACCAGGGAATGGGGGATATATAGGAGGGAAAGAGGTCGACTGCGTCGTTAACGTCAGCCGGTGACACGCTCGCTGCATGCTATAAAGTCAAATCGTCAGCTATATTACTCGCCGCGCATTTTCCGTCTTCCCCGTTCGCTCATCGCTATATAGACCGTGGGGATGCAGGCCGCGCGCTTTTCTCTCTCTCTCTCTCTCTCTCTCTCTCTCTCTTTCTCTCTCTTTCTCTCGCATCTTTCCACTTATACATTTTCGCGTCGGAAACTACGGTGAAGCCTCTCTCGACGAGAGCGAGCCTGTTCCTCCGTCGCCGTAGAAATTAATTTCAAAACCCTCATCGCGGACCCGACGAGTAGCGAGCCTCCCTCGCGTTTTCCCGCAGGACACGAGCCTGCCTCGCGCATTCCTTCTCTCTCGATTCTGTCCTCGCTACCCTATTATCTTCCGTAATCAACGCTTTTAACAGCTCCGGAGACGCGAGACTAATTCGGAGGATTCGCAACTTGGGACTCCCGAAGGCTAATCTCGTCGAGTCGCAATCTCGACTCGAAAATCACTCCAGAGTAAATGTCTCCATCGTATATTTTTTTTTCATTTCTTAGATCAAATTATATATAAAACACATTTTCAATCGAGCTGAAAGCTCTTTTTTTAAAAAATAATCGCGAGATGGTTTTTAAATACACTGAGAAAAAAGTTTGTTTGAATCAACTGAACGGGTGGACACGGAGGGCGAAAGAAATATTTAGTTAATTTAACATGATATTTAATTCAACTAAATTTTTGTTTCTGTGCCTTTTGTTTTAGACACGGAAATAAATGTTTGGTTGAATTTAAAAAATATCATGTTAAATTAACTAAA
>JAPYYW010002865.1:0-17798 GCA_030522545.1 Cremastinae sp. A BG-2022a
ATGTAGTTATTTAGATATTAATTTTTAAAAATTGCTACTTTTAACATGGGCTCTTATGGAAGATTCGAAAAAGCAACGACTTTCAATGTATAATATCTCCATTTCTAGATGGTGAAGCTTTGTCAAATTTGACACATGTTTTTATATGACATTAAAGAAGACCTGTGCAAATTTTTAAGAAAATCTGTCTCAACACGGCTTTGCGGTTGTACTACCTTAACGATATGTTAAAAATTTTAAAAAAACCTTCTTTGGCGTGAGTAAAGAAATGAAAAATTTGTAGGAAGCCATAGACGAGCTGTTTCCGAACCATGACTCGAGAAAGCACTACCGAAGATGTTTTTTGTATCTCACCGAGAGACACGCGCGACGTTGGCAAAATATTTTTCAGTCACCTTACCCCACTGTTATCTCCGAGTATTCTTTTCGAGTAATCCGATTCTATTGTACTCAATTCACGATTGAACGCACACAGATGAAGATGATAAAAATACGGGTATGTATGAATGAAAAAAAAATGTGCCCCATTGACGAGTTCCATATCGATTCATAAAAACAGCAACGCTGCACAATAAACAGTACCTGGCGTTACCATGAGAACGTTCGAAACTTGAAAAAAGAAATGTGTGTACGTTTAAATTAAGGTAGTTGCATCAAAAAATCGTTTTCTTAAGATTTTGTTGAAAATTTGCAAAAACTTTCTTTGATAAAAAATGTGCAATTGTATATTAAATTTTAATAGGTTTCACTATGTAGAATTCTCGAGATATCAATTGTCAAAAATCACTTTTTTCTGCAGTCTCCCATAAGAGCACGTGCATGTTAAATATTGCGATCTTCAACTCTTAATATCTTGTCTTCTGGGTTGTGGAACTTGTTGAAATTTTGCACAGCTCTTTATTGTACTTCAAAGAAACTTCCTCAAGTTTTTTTTTTAAATCCTAAGATTATGATTTTTCAAATTTTCATACATACGTAGCAAGTACAGGTCATCTTGGATGAGCTTGAATTTTGAGTATGTTGTTCTTGAAACAGTTTGCAACAACTTTTTTTAATAAACTTGAGCTCAAAAACCACATGGTACCGAGATAAATTGAGATAAAAACTTTTGATTTGACTGTATACCGATAGAACTAACTTAAGGATGCTATGTTCAAAATTGAAAATGATGGAAAAGAAAATTTTACATAATAATAAGTAACGTCTCAAAAAGGTTGTGTAAAAATTTCACGACGATTAGGAAGCTCCTCGTTAAAATATTAATTGTTAAAAATTGCTACTTTTTTTACACTTCCCAAAAGAGCACGTGTTTGAAGTTGCTATTTTGTATAATAAATATTTCAATTTTGAGTTTCCTAATTTACGTGAAATTTTGCACTGATCTTTGTATAGCGATAAAAAAGCTTCATCTAATGTTTCAAAAAAATTTCATCATTTTTTTTTGTGTGATCACATGGAGAGTAAATCTGTCATTGGATGACCTTGAATTTCAAATATGTTTTCTTCAGTTGATTTGAAATAACTTTTTAAATAAATTTTACTCTCAAATGACTTCACACGGAAGAAAATCGTTGTCAAACTTTTGATTTTTTGCTCTACGGATTCAACGTCCTGAAGACGCTTAAAACGTGACTGAATTTTTTTGTTGTTTCTTCCGAACCACTTTTTTTTACGGAAAGATGAAGATCTACGATTTTAAAAATGTATGGGACAGACAATCCCAGAAAAAAGTAAATTCTTGATGTTAAATTCGTAAAACTCAAACTTTGGCTTTTGCCAAAAAG
This sequence comes from Cremastinae sp. A BG-2022a, assembly GCA_030522545.1. Classification (NCBI taxonomy): domain Eukaryota; kingdom Metazoa; phylum Arthropoda; class Insecta; order Hymenoptera; family Ichneumonidae; species Cremastinae sp. A BG-2022a. The sequence goes on from JAPYYW010002865.1 coordinate 1,785, forward strand.
TTGCCAATGTTTTTAGTCTTAGGTTGACTATCAATTAGAAACTTAAGCATATTTAAACATTTTTAATTGTTTAAACAATTAAAATAAAAATATTTTAGCGAAACGTTTTGAAATTTTGTCTATACGAAATGAATACTATTATGAATATATAAAAACAAATTACAAGAATTTAAAAATTTGTATTCAATGCAAATTCACGAATTCTCCATAAAAAGCGATGTTAAATTTCTGCAACTTTGGAATTTGATAACTCTTAAACCATTCAGTAAAACGATTTCAAATTTGTCACGACATTTTTTCACATAAGAACAAAATACCAAAAATTTATCAAATTCTCATACTTGAAAAAATATCACATACATCCTTAAATAAAAATCGAAGATTCTTTTTAACATTTTTTAACCATCAAACACGCGAACACAAAAACAACAAAAAAACACTCGAATGTGACTATAGTTTCTTCTGAAGAGTCTTGATAGGATTAAATAAAATATAACAAAATAGTAAAAAGTCAGAAATCGGATAGACAATTCGAACTGTTCGTACAACATTCTTTTATTTCTCATTTGCTCGACTAAGTTGCGGCAGCCTCTCCGACGCGACCGTCCGCGTGAGAGAAGTCGAGGGCGCGCAAGATTTTGTTTTTTAATTTAATCATTCTACACATGGTAGTACAATGTGGTTAGTGATGTCTCGCGTGTTACTGGGCTCATACTGCAATATATTCTCTCTCTCGCATACATTTTTAATTCTTTCTCATAAGACGCGTCTCTCGTCGGTTCATTTGAATATATAAAAATTATACGTACTTCTTCTATCAGAATATAATTACAGTGTGTCTATGTATTTATAATAATGACGGAAATAGACCGTGTTCTCGTTCTAAACCATCGTCGAGATAAAATTTTCTTCTGGTGAGATAGCCAAAGTAATTTATTCCCTACTTTCTTCTCGTGGATACAAACATTGCCATTCCTGATATAAAAATGTCGACATCGTGGCCGCGGAGCAAGAAAAATCTCCACTGAGATGTTCTTTTCACAATATTTACACTGATCGGCTGGCCCCGACGAGACGCTCGTTCAAAAATTAAAAGAGAGAAAAAAGAAAAGAAAAGAAAGCTACGTTTCGTAAAGAAATATAAATCTTTAAAACGGAATATGGCGAATCCCGAGCCAAGATAAGAGGATAACATAATTTAATCGAATATGTTGAAAGGGTCGTGGCATCGTCGCGCCGAAGCCAGAAAGCGTGTGGTACTTTTGTAAACAATAATTGCAATGCCTCAGTAACACATAGATAATAATGATAATCCTTTTAGCACAAGGCTTTGTTATACAACGTACAAGTTTATATATATATTTTTTGTTTTTTTTTTGTTTTCGTGTGTACATATATAATATATATATACTATAATAAACATCTTCATCTTAAACATAACGCTTCCTCTCTTCCGTACGAACCTACATTTGTATCGTTTTTTGTTTTACTTTGAAACCCTGAGACTACGATTCTACCGCCACGACGAATCAGCTCTTTCGAAAAACAAAAAAAAAATGCGAGGACAGGCGTTCGAGGCGCTTTTTATATTTTTCTCCTCTACCGACGGAAAGATAAATATTCGGGAAAACTCGAGGACTCGAAAAAGAAGGCACGCAATAATCTCTAGAGAGAAACGAAGCTAGCGCGAGGACGAACCAACCAACAATGCTTGACCAATGACGGTAACGGTTGCTCTGTGGACTAAGCAGAGCGAATATCACAGTTCGACGTACCATATAAACGTCTCGGCGTCGGTAAACTAAACGGATGATCGTAGGAATGAGGCGAAAAGACGTATTTCCTGAGTTCGCGAGTAGACGAAGAGCTTTCGAGCTCGACCGATTTCGAGAACCAGAGACCCGCTTGTGATTAAAGAATAGTAAGAAAATTTTCTAAGATCCGGGCGTTCCGTAAGGTGACCCTCATTTTTTAGACAAAACAATCCAGCTTGAAGCAAAATTATCCAAAAATTAGCCTTGAAATTCGACGAAAAAAAAAGTAAATTTAATTTTAATGTTTCTAACAAGTAAAACTTCCTTTTTTCGTAAAAAAAATGCAACATCTCTAAAATATCTCCTGATTTTGTTCAGTAAAATTTCCATCCCCGTGATGACTCGCGGGGCCACCAAGATTTCCTAAAATTATCCAACAACGTTCCATCGAACATCCGAGAATAAAATAAATTCGCCGTGGCACAACAGCCATGTTATTTCTTTACAATTAAAACCTTTTATTATGCTACGCGCTAGATTCTCTCGCTGCGAAGCGCTCCGTGTCGTTCCTTCCAGGGAAATTTTTTACGACTATATTACAAGTTTCGAAACGATAAGATTAAGAGAGTACCCTCGAGCGAACAATTTGGTTTTAATTTCCACCGCGGAAACTGATTAACCCAATTTTTCGGAGCAACAGTAATCGAATGTAAAAAGAGGATAATCGAAAAAAAGGACGCACGCCGCGAAACGATAAAATTAATAGATTGCTACGGTCAAATGATGAATCAACAACGCCGAATGATTTCCGGTGTCCCTACACTTTTCATTAAAATAAACTTTTACTCGTTCGAAAAAAGTTTCATCGGTCGTGAATCCGAGGTAATTATGCCCACGAATAGCATTTTCAACAATAATAATGATAATAATAATAATAATAATAACAACTAGACTATAAAGATCCCTGAATACATTCCGCTGCGTTCTCACTGGCACGCGTGAAGAGTGCCAACCTGTTACAGAAAAAAACAAAGTTTCTTCCCTTGTCCTCTTTTTCACACACGCGCTTCGATCCTCGAAAAATTCTTCAACACGCTCCTGTGCTTATTGCTCATCGTAAAATAGTTTCGTCGCTAACCCGATGAACGTTAATAACGAGCCAAAAAAATGACGATGATCGCGGTAATAACGATTAAAATAATACTAATGATAAGAATAATAATAAAAATGGCGACTCGTCGTTCCGAAGGATTGCACTGCGGCCTACGAGGTAAATTGCACTCTCTCGTATTGCAATCCGGTATGTAAATAATTATTGGTACGTGTAAAAGTAATAGTTAACGTTCGGCTTTGATCGAGAATCGGACGGCGGATCGTCCTGTTGTGAATTTCGCGAGAATATTTGGAACGACGAGGCTGACGGAAACGAGGCAACGCCGTGGGAGTATCTCGCGACGGTACCGTCCGGTACGTACGTATACACAGCGCCAAGCGCGCTGCGACCGTAAGGCAGAAAAATTGGAGCGAGCTTTGCGTAGAAAAAAAAAAAGAAAAAACTCCCGTTCCTCATCTCACTATCGTGTCATACGAGTCTGTACATAACGCTTCAATGTTCGTTTTCTTATTGTTACGCAAGATATGTTACCGATTTGGGGGACGGTCGTTGAATCGATCAATCGCGCGACTCGACTGAAGCCGCCGGCTGCTCTTGTCAACGTGCGCTCAAACGAACAGATTCGTGACCGGCTTCCCGCTCGTCCCATCATCGATAACAAGCGGCCTCGAGCATCTCCACGAAAAGTTTGTTCATCGGCACTTTACCGGTTCTATAAACACTCGACCAGAACTTTCTGACGACACCGTCGGCTTGTCGCAGACTCGGCAGCACTAGGAACATGTTTTGCGTCGCTCTGAGCGCCTGGCCTGGCCTCACCGCAGCCACGCAGTCCGATAACGAATTCAAAATTGAATCACGGAAACGGTAGAGCGCTTGAGGCTCGTCCAGCCTCACGTCGCTGTTCGTCAGAATTAACGCTTTCAAGATATAATACTCCTCTCTCGACAAACCCAGTCGTTGAATCCTCTCCACGATTTGCATACACTGTAACATAAAAATCGTACTTGAAGTTCGAGCACTGAAATGGTAGTCAATATCTTACATTTAATAATATTGAAGCTTCAGTGAAGTTGATGTTGTGAATGGAGTTAAGAAAAATTGCCAATTTTTTTAGCAATCCTTTTTGAAAATAAATAAATAAATAAACTCACATGCTGGTAAAGTTCGGTACAGTGACATTCTCGAGCGAGCCTCTCGTCGAGAGTCAAATCCTGGGCAAACCTGAGCCGGCCCGTGTTCGGCATACTTCTCCAAGCGAGACTGAACGTCAGAATTTCTGCCCACGAGCTCTGCAGAAGACGCATCTGGTCGTTTAGTGCTAAACTGCTGAATCCAGGAATTTGTTTCGCCCATCCTAATTTTAAAATAATGAAAAAAATGAATAATTCAGACAATTTGATACTTCCACGATAAAACTAGACCATTCTCATCCTGTTTTAAAAAATGAACCCCCACAATTAAATGATGAATCTTTGATAAACCGAAGCACAATCTTTCTAAAGATCAATAAACATAAATATCTGTAGGATTGGATTTTGAAAAAATAGTAAAGCCTACAAAAATTCGTACAAATTTTCAAGAAATTCCGCAGCAAATTGTTTTCACGTTAAAGAAAATAGTAAATGAAAATAAAAAATTGAATATGTACCAATAACTCCGACGAGCTCGCGATCGTACAGATCCGACAGCTGGCCGAGTACTCGTTGGTCCGTATCCATAGTTTGTGAAATGTTGAAAACTTGAAGTACGTCCGGTTCACAGGCTATGAGGGCCTCCATCATTTTATTGTCTACAATCAGACACGGAGATTCAGATTGGAGGCATGCGCACGTGGGTATTAGCACGATCGTGACGAATTTATTCATTACGCAATTATTCGATGAGTAATCAATATGCACGCGGGAAACGCGAAACCGAGCAACAGTGCGAAATACGATGAACGATAACTCAAAATCATATCAATAACTTACTTGACGTTCCTCCGAACCCTGGCATTCCTACGTTGGCTTAAAACATTAAATCAGCAAACAAACAAACAAAGTCATTTACTCTTGTAATCATGTAAACAAACGCATGCGCAAAAAGATTTACGATCGTTATTCGTATTTGTTAAATCGAATGAATTATTCATAATTTATTTATTTTACCTTCCAGTGTGACCGTTTTAACGGGCAGATACGGATCCGTGGCCCTTCTGTACTTCTGCCTACCGCCTCGTACCCGATCGAGCCGCACGCCCTCTTTCAGCATGCCCTGTCTCAAGCATTTTTGAAATCGGCACGCCTGGCAGGCTTTTCTCCGTCGTTTGTTGATTTCGCACTCGCCGTTGGCCGGACACGTGTACTCGATGTTACCTGAAAAACATCGAGCGTCTTTCCTCAATCTTGCCTCTCCCGAGATCAACCTTTTTTTCTTCGAAGAACAAACCTTGTATGGTTCTTTTGAAAAATGCTTTGCACGCCTCGCACGAGGCGACTCCGTAATGAAATCCGCTGGCGACGTCACCGCAAACGAGACACAATCGTCTCGGCATCATGTCCTCTTCCTTCAATCCTCCCTGAAAAAAAAAATTGAATAAATAAACGAAGGAACGAAAGTGATGAATAAACGAGCGTGGGAATAAATAGATATATCGGTGAATGGCAAGTTTTTTTTTTCCTCGTATCGTAACTTTAAACAGCGGCGCGAATTATCGTTGGCAATCGTGCTCGTGTACAAACGAGAGTTATAAATAAACGGTACGATAATTATACGATTACGGGGAGGAAAAGAAGAGCTCGCGGGGTTCGAGGCCTCGTGGCTGTGCGAACAGTTGGCCTGGGAGTTGGAGAGAGCTGAATATTTCAGCGTGTCGATCCTCCGCGAGCATTAGCTTCAATAAAATGTAGGGGGTGGTCCGCCTTTAATAAATGTTCGCCAAAATAGACGCGATGTTGTCATTACGAGTACTGCACAGGCATTTCGCGATCAGGGGACTCGCTGTTGCCTAACTCGTGTTATATAACCGAAAAGTACCTCGGGCGTCCCGAGAGGTTGCGTCGTCGAAGAGCAGTGCTGCATCTCCGGACTCCCTGGACTTCCGCCACCGCCGCCGCCACCACCGCCGCCTCCGTAGTCCTGCATGTCCATTTTGCCACAGAGAGCCTTCAACGAAAAATAAAAAAAAGAAACAAAATTAACGACACCTCCCAACTTTGAGACTCATATCATAGAAATGATAATTGAAAAAACGTGTTAAAAATACAATTTATACAATATTTGTTTGGAACGATTACACTTCGTTTGACTCAACAAATTTATTCGATCGTTCGAAACTTTTGTTTGTACATGAAAAATATCGTCGAACGTATCGGAATGAAATTATTTTTGATCGAGCAAACTTTGCAATGTTTAACCAAATTTTTGTTCCGAGCGTTTAAATATGCTCTAGGCCAAGGGCATTTCGTATCTTATCTTATTCATCTATAAAAAGATTTTTATTGACCGAATGTGTCATTAACGCAAAACTTTTAAAAGATATACCTCTGTCATTTTTCTACGTTTCTTAGGAATTGCATTAAAATACTTTTTTTTTCTGTTTTTAATGTTCTACTATTATGAAATTACATTGGATAAATGCCAAGCTTTCCAAACTTTTTCTTCAAACTCATCTTTCAAACTTTTCTAGATCCATAAAATCGATAGAACCACCTTAAGAATGCATAAGACACGTTCATAAACGTATAATGATACGTAGACAACAGCAAATCGACGTTTTGAAAGGTTGCAACAAGCAAGCTAATTTCATATATTGTATTAGTATTTATTATTTAAAAAGGAAACTTTAAGGAGAAATTGACGACATAGACCTTGACAAGAGTATGCTTTTAATGATAAATTAGTTATATATTCTGACATCGTATTATTTCCATAAATTTACTACTTCCTTCTATTAGCTGTAACATCAGCAATCATATTTAAACTTTTTTTTTAAACTAGAGGTAACATCGTTCGATTAAGTTACTGAGATTCATTATAATTATAATTTCAATATTATAATTCTATACTGATGGGAAACATTTTAATTACATGTGTAATTAAAAAATAATTAAAATAATAATAAGTATTCCTTGTGTCTAATTATGAAAATGACGAATCAAACATAATTAAAAATTTATCAGTGAACTAATTATTTTTTAATTATACTTAGGGATAATGTACGAAATTTCCATAAGGTACAAAATGTTAAAATTTTAAGATGTTTCATAACTTTCAGACCATTCAATGAATATTTTCCATACATTTCAAAAAAATACATTAAAAATGTATCCACTCATGACGAATTTTAAAAATTTGACTTTCAAGAATTGTTTCACAAAAATTCTAAGAAATAGTATATCGTCGAAATTGTTTCATGCATAATAATAATAACAAACTCTCTCAAATTAATTATACCAATGATTCACACGAAGTTTTGTAAAATATTAATTACCAGGGTAATTATAGAAAAAAAAATGCAATTGAAAAAGTCAATAATCATCAACGCCAACTGATGACCAAGTCCGTTGACGAACTTTTAACTAAACACTTATCTTTATGTACCTTAATTGCTACGAATTTTCCACGCGCTTTTTCAAATTATTTAAAATATTGTATAATCGACTATTTTAAATATCAGGCAGAAAATATTCAGACATTAAAAAAAAACAACCGCCAATTACCGAATAACGACTCGACTTTTTTTTAACACATCAATATTGACAAGTCGTTTTTCTTGGAGGTAATAAAAATTGCAGATAATTGAGTGACGTACCTCCTGATGCTGTATTGTCGTACTGGGTGAACAAACTTGATTATAATTTTGCGTCGGCGTGGTTGGATTTTCCACTTCCTGTTTAATACTTGGCATCGTCCTGTTATTCCCTAAAATCGTTTCGACGGCATTACCGGACATCATGCAAACCTGAACAATAAAATAAAAAAACAATTCACAATTACCATTTTTCATTTTTTCGATCATCTTTGAGACGTGATAACTTTTTAAATAATTGATGGATTAACGTAATTCCTACGTCATTCGCTTTGTTTAGCAAAAAACTTTAAGAATCATCCCTAAGAAAGTTGATTTGATCAAGACAAAGAAAAGACATCGCTAATTAAAATTTTTATGAGTCCACAAGACCCAGTGTAACTCAACAAATGTGAAATTTTTTTTTCGATATTGAGACCTTATTCGGTCGGAAATTTCCTGTAGATAACGAAAATGATAATTATACGAGGCGCGATCCAATAATTCATATTGAAAAATTCAAAAAACTGAGCGAAAAGTTAGTTTTTTCGATTTTTCAATATGAATTCTTGAATTTTGCCCCAAATAAGTAGCATTTTCGTTATCTACAGGCAAATTTGCGATAAAATATCCTGTTTTTAAAAAGACGTGAAGCCCATAATCAATTCATCGGAATAGAACGTATTATGCGAAGATATATGAAATATGAGCTTAGAAGAATCGCAAAATTTCAAATAAAACATGTCGAAAAGGAAAAAGCGGTGTGTTGTTGCTCGTTGTATAAAAGTGACAACTTTGTTGTATTTTTATTTTATTTTTATATTATATTTAATTTTTATTTTTATTATGTATTTAATTTTTATTTTTATTATATATTTACTTTTCATTTATAAATGCATTCTATTTTATTTCATAAGTTACTATATTTAATTTAACTAAAAATACATTTAATTCTAAAATAACCAGCACGATCGTCACTGGACGGTAAAATCTGCAATCGTAATTTTTCTCAGCGTTGACGTATTTTACAAAAAAAAAAAGCGAAGATAAAAAATAATCGACATCTTCCAAATTGCTTGACAAAGTGCACTTTCGCATTTTTCCGTTCTCCGATTTCTTTCTCTCTCGTTTTTTTTTTCTTTTTTTTCAAGAGCTATTTTCGAGCTCGCGTCTGGCCCAAGAATTTTTAGAATCCAGCTGCGGTAGAATCGGATGCGTTTTTTAACAGCCGGGAACGGGGTTTAATCTCCGGAGATGTTTTTTTTTGTTATTCTCCCGATGTTTTTTTTTTCGCGAAGATCCGCGGTGAAGTTCCATCAATTCCTCGGCTCGCGACGTAATTAGCCGCAGATGGAATCGCGCTCGTTTCACGGACGAGGTGATCGCATTGTCGAACGATTAACGAATTAACGAACGAGAAAAGTTATCTCCCGCTGGCCTTGAACCTGACTTATCCGAGCATCGAAATACACTCGCTCGAGCACTATCTTCTTCTTTTCACTCTCTATCGCACCTTGCTCACGAATCGTCAACTTGGCCACGATAAAAGTTATCTCCGGCGCGCGAGACGACTCGATTCCCCAAATTTCCAATACTTTCCTTTCTCGAAAAACTTTCTTTCCTTGTATATGAACTGTGCAACTGTATACAGTTACTCAATATTTACTCGTCAAATAAAAAGAGTAAATAACAGGCAGAATCGACGTTACGTTGGTGGGCAAAAGAAGTAATTCGAACGACAATTTCTATAAGGTAAACGTCCCAATAGATGAACATGTCCCTATAGTTTGACAATTTTTGCTACATTATTTTTAATATTTCAATTATTTTTTTATCAATAAAATCATATTGACTATTTTTTATATACAATGAAGTGTAAAATGAAGTTTATTTTTCATTTCTTGGAACAAACTCGCTCAACCTTATATAGAGACAGGGTCGATTTTTTCTGTCCAACTATTGGGCCATTCTACATATTCAAACGCTCAATTATTTATTTACTAAAAATATTATCCAAAATTAATAAATAAAATGAATTTTGGATGACTAAAGGATGAGTAAGGTAAACGTCCTAATAGATGGACAATTTTTGCTATATTATTTTTAATATTTCAATTATTTTTTTTATCAATCAAATCATATGGATTATTTTTAATATACAATAAAGTTTATTTTTCAGAGAGACAGGGTCGATTTTGTGTCCAACTATAGGGGCATTCTACATATTCAAACGCTAAATTATTTATTTACTAAAAATATTACCCAAAATTAACACATAAAATGAATTTTGGATGACTAAAATATCAGACAATAGTCAAGGTGTGAGTTTGAAGCAAATTTTTTCGCTTAAATATTTTTTAAACAAAGATAAAGTGCGAAAACCTTTAGCCGTCCAACTATTGGGACGTTTAACTTATCTGGAAACAAGGACGAGTATGTATTAATTGTATATGGCGCGCTGTAAGATTTTCGTTTAATTGTTTTGCGTACTCGGGACGGTTTATTTTTCCCTGCTGTTTTTACGACACAGTCCCGTAGATATAAAAATTTACGAAAGTTTGGCGACGATTCGAGTGCGAGAGCGTTGGAGAAGAAAAAAAAAGAATGAAAAAAAAAAACAAAAGCGGGGATGAAGAACGAGGCCGGAGGGGTTGCGAGAGTCTCGAGGCAACCGAATTGTCCAGCGCCGCCGTGTACTCATCCCGCCGTTACTTCTTATCTAACCTTACATCGCTTTCGGAACGGGAAAGATAACGGAGTGGGAGAAGCGACGGCGGCTTCACTTTAGTTGGCCTTGAACTTGGCTTTTCTGAGAGCGACGATCAGCGGGAATGCCGACAGCAGCGCACCGGCGACGACACTAGCAGCTTCGGCGCGCCATCGCAATTTTAGACGCCGAGTCTCGCCGGAAATCGCCGACCCTCGCGCAGCGTTCACCTTGAAACACGCGCTGTGAGCGACGGGTGTTGCCTCTGCACGACACACAACGCTTCGCTCTTCCCTATAACCCTCCATTATTATACTCAACGCTCTTTCCAAAAATTTCCACTATTTTTACACCGCGCTCGTCGCACCTTCGTTTTTTTTTTCTTTTCTTTCTTTCTTTCTCCGTCATTTTTGCAAATCTATCGAAATTCGTGCTCCAGCCCTCTCTCGATCGCCTTCGCCATTTTTATTCCTTGAAAGAATTTTCAACGTTTATTCCCAACCGAGTTATCGATGATTATTTTTATTTGCGATATGATTAAAAGTAAAATATAAATCAGAATCGAAAATCATGTTTATTTTGTCGCTGAGTCATCGATTTTTTTACGAGAAAGAAGGCTCACGGCCACGCCCGAATTTTACAACTGCACGTCGGTTCTTTTATTCTGGATATTTTTCCTCCCCGTTTATTATTTTCGACCACGAGGTAAGAATGCGAGCAAAAAATAAGAGTGGCGAGCTCCGATTGTGAAGAATCACGAGCTGAAGAGCATCCGATTTATTTTTGTACTTTTACGTTTTTTTTTTCACTCTAAGACGATGAACGGTATAAAATCCGATGGAATTAAAGATTTAATGAATTTTTCTTATAAGCAGTTTCCCTCGAGGTCATTTCCCAGAGGCAAAAAAAAAATTATCACTCGTACAAAATATTTTCGAAAAGTGGTTAAAAACCGATGAAGATTATTGGAAAATAAATCGGAGTATATTCAAAAAAATAATATATTAGATCATTAGAATTTCAAGATTTTTTTTGTATACTAAAAATTTTTATATTTATCTTGAATGGTGAGCTTACTGTCTGTCAAATTCACTTATTTATGACTTTGATACCAAATTATGTACAAATTTGAAAACGTTCCACTAATTTTTTTTATTCTGAATGATTTAAATGGAACAATTCTTTAAAAAGTATGCTTAAATTATTAATTGATATTGTAACAATTATCAATAAAATTGAAAAATTTATGACAAAGATTTGCAGTCTAAATGAAATATCAATAAAAAAAAACAAGATAAACGTCCCAATAGTTGGACAATTTTCGTGATATTATTTTTAATATTTCAATTATTTTTTTATCAATAGAATCGTTTGCATTCTTTTTCATGTACAAAAAGAATTATTTTTCATAACTGTAATTTACGAGAGACAACACGGCCGACTGTGCCGCCACTTTATTTAACATGTTTTAATTGATATTTTGCTATTCTTTTAGGCACGTACTTCATACATGTCTTCCAATTTATTGATTAGGGGCTTCATCTCCTTTTTAATATAGGACACATCCGCACTGACATTTTTAAAAAGTATTTTGAAACGATATATTATAAATTTGGAACACTAAACTATTCACTTCTCGTATGATTGAAAATGACTAGAACTGACACTCAATTGAACTTGTCAAATCGCTATGAAATGTTTTTCGGTACCGAACAACCTGGCGAGACCCGACACGTCTTACTCGGACACTTTATACCGGCTTACTGATTCCAAATTTCGTCATAAAACCGAACAATTAAAACCTTAATTGGTTTTTCACTCAACCTTGACCGATCACCATGGAAACAATTAATGACCGAGGGATTAATGACATTTTGAAAAAAAAATTTCCTCGTTAAGCGCGACGAATTTCCTCTCTTTTTTTTTAATGTTTACGATCCCCGAACTATTCAGGTGTATTTGTCCACGTATATTTAATAGAAATAATTGAAAATTGTGTCGCAAGTTTATTTAACATGAGCTGAGAAAATTTAAAGTGTTCAAGGACCTCCAGTCTGATTTTTCGAGAATCGAAAATAGGAAAATTCCTGAAAATTTTTGCGAGACGAAATGAATGATTAAAACATCAAGATCATCATTTCCAAAGTAGTGCACGTTGAATTTTTTTTTAATGAGTAGATATTAGCCAAAAGTTAATATACTCTGCATAATACGCTCTATTCCGATTAATCGGTTAGAGGCCTCATATCTTTTTAATATAAAAATTGGAAAAAACTCACTCAACCCTAGAGACAGGGTCGATTTTCTGTCCAACTATTGGGACATTCTACATATTCAAACGTTCAAGTATTTATCTACTAGAAATATTATTTAAAGTTAACACATAAAATGAGTTTTTAATTGCTAAAATATCTGGCAATCGTTTACATGTGAATTTGAAGCAGATTTTTTCTTTTGAATATTGTTTAAATAAAGATAAAGTGAGAAAACCCTTAGCTGTTCAACCATTGGAACATTTACCTTATTCATCGATTTTTAGGAATAAACTTTTTTACTTCCTAAATATAAAAGTCACTGTAAATTTAATATGAAGATCTATACTTTAATGTAAATAAAGCAATCTGTAATTTAACTTATTTATGTATGGAGACGTTATAAAATCATGGTGTACAAAAGGACAATAAACAATACAATACTTTAATATAAACTGTAAAAAAAAAATTTTCGACTCAGACTGTGTGAATACAGTAAAATGACCTTTGTCAGTAAGAAATGAAAAAAATAACAAAAAAAGCAATCGTTAAGTGCATGTAAGGTGGAAATAATTCCGAAATGTTGATCAAATTTCTTAAACTACGAATTTGGGTCACAAACCTCGTTAATAATCAGTTATTTGTCGGGCTATTGTTGGCACAATATTGGTGTCGGGAAATTCGGAGATTAGGCACACAGATCGAGCGTGGAATTGAAAAGATGAGAGACAAAAGAAATCCCTGCATAAATGGCGAGTGTAGGAAAGCGAGAGAGCCGAGAGAGAGATAGAGAGAGGGTTCGAATCGATATTACGAGGATGAAGACCCTGGGCTCACGGCGAAGGCTACGGCCTTCTGTTTCATACCACACCTGTGTACTTATACATGGTTAAACTAGCGAGAGAGACAAAGAGCCACGACCCAATTTCTACGAGCCCTGCCGAGAGACCTTGACCATCGTCAAGAGAACTGTGGCCCACACTTATTTCAAAAGATTTTCCGGAATCTTTTATTCGTCAGTTTCGACATTGTTTTTTAATCAATTTCATCAACACCGAGGACGACTCGTATTTTTTTTATCGCAGCCCATACGAAAATTCGATAAATTGACTTCTCATCGACTCCATATCTCAAACGAAACATTCTTTTTCTGCGATTTCGATCGCGATAATATATTAATTAAGAATTCTATCTTGTGATAAGACAACGAAATTACGGATTTTTGACAGAATTGTTTTCGACGAGGTACATATTGACGATTTTGCAAAGATTAACTGAAATTTCCGTAATTAGTGAGTCTTTCTTCTGACGAAATCAACTTTATTAAGCCCGATTCATGAAGATTTTTTCAAAACTGAGCGAATGACACAGAAATTATGTTAATATATATCAATTATTTTAAAAGTTATCAAGCCTTGAAGTTTTTTGAAAAAATCGCACCCCTTCGAAAGTTCGCAAAATTTATTGATTATTTTTTTTCCGAATTTAAAAGCCTATTTAGTCAATAATTCTCCGTAGATAAAGAAAATGCTACTTATTAGGGGCGCAATATAAGAATTTATATAGAAAAATTCAAAAAAAACTGACCCTAAAGTGAGTTTTTTGACTTTTTCAATATAAATTCTTGGGTTGCGCCCTGAATAATTATCATTCTCGTTATCTACGGGAAATTCCCGTTCAAATAAGCTCATGAAATAAAAAATTTGTTTTGATATTACAACCTTATTTGATCGGAAATGTTCCATAGATAACGAAAATGACAATTATTCGGAGCGCAATCCAAGAATTGGAAATTCGCATATTGAACAAGCCAAAAAACTCGCTTTTGCATCAGTTTTTTGAATGTGCTTCGCAACGATTATCATTTTGCTTTAAAATTTTTTGAAAATTATGAAATAAAATTTGCAAAATTCTAAAATCTGCAAATTCTCAAGAATTTTACACTTAAACTAATATGTATTTGGATTAAAAATGTAAAATTTTTAAAAATTACAAAGTTATTTTGAATTCTAGATACACTCCAAATGTTGATAATGTTAGCTATGCAAGTCGAACGTTTTACTATGTTTTTCAGTGTACAGGGATGAGAAATTTTCTCCAGTTGCGAGCTCGAAGAGAGATCTCAGCGGAACAATGTGAAATTACGTAACAGGAGGCACGGAAATAGAGCACTCGGTGCTTTCCTGTCGCGAGACACATAAACGTCGCTCGCAGCAGGTACGTTACATGTGTAATATTTCTAGGGACAGTGCGCGAGGCTCGCTGTTTCGCAATTCTCGAGATATCGGACGATGGCTGGCCTTGAAGCCTCACGTCAGCCGATCAATCGGTCACCAATGGGAGCCTTAAATTTTTGTACTTCGCATCCAGCTGGTCCTACATCTTACTGAATATTTGGTCTGTGATCCAAATACAGAATTTTTTTACTATTCCTTTTGACATAAATTAATTCGTAAATTTGGAGAGCCTCAGTTCATTTATCATACCAGCTCGTATAACGAATACGTTGTAAGATACTGTGAATTTTTACATAAATTATTTTCAAGCATCCAAAATTTAACCTCTAAAATCAATTTATTTTTGTATTTAAGGTAGTTTTATCGGTACAGTCAAATCAAAAGTTTTTTACTCAATTTATCTCGATACCATGTAGTTTTTGAGCTTAAACCAATTAAGAAAAGTTGTTGCTAATCATTTCGTGAATAGCATACTCAAAATTCAACGTCATTTAAAAAATCATAATCTTGTGATTTTTTTGAAAAATGAAAGGAAGCTTCTTTGAAGTACAATAAAGAGCTGTGCAAAATTTCAACAAGTTTCACAATCCAGAAGTCAAAATATTTACAGTTGAAGATAGCAATATTTAACACGGGCTCTTATGGAAGAGTACAGAAAATAGTGATTTTTGACAATAAATATCTCGAGTTCTACGTAGTGAAATCTCTTAAAATTTAATATAAAATTGCACATTGTATCAAAGAAGGTTTCTGCAAATTTTTATAAAAATCCTAAGGAAACGATTTTTTGATACAACTACCTTAACAAAAAATATATAATTCAATCAAAAACTTTTTCAAACTAAATTTAAATTTTATTTTTATTCAATTTATTTATTACTAGCAGATTATAGTGGCTCGGGCGCTTCGCGCCCTTGCGGCAATAAGAACACTTATCCAAAATCCGGTTTTTTTGGATTGTTTAGATTGAATTCTGGGATTGCGCTCCGAATAATTAACATTTTCGTTATCTACAGGAAATTTCCGATCAAATAGGCTCTTAAAATCGAAAATAAAAAATTTCAAAAAATTTGGTGAGTTACACTGGGTTCTCGTGGACCCATGAAAATTTCAATTAGCAATATCTTTCCTTTTTCTTGACGAAATGAACTTTATAAAGTGTGATTTTTAAAGATTTTT